>APFE030198766.1:475101-539590 GCA_000404065.3 Pinus taeda | reverse complement strand
GTGCCGTGGAAGCTAGTAAGGAAGCCTTGTGGCTTCGTCAGATCCTATCAGAGTTGGGCTTTGAGCAGCAGCATCCGACTACACTTTGGTGTGATAATCAAAGTGCCATTCAGCTTTGCAAAGATCCAGTTCAGCATTAGTGTAGCAAACACATTGAACTTCACATGCACTTCATTCATCAGAAAGTTCATTCATGACCATGTTCTTGAAGTGCAATATTGTTCAACAGATGATCAAGTTGCAGACATCTTCACAAAGGCTCTCACAGAGGCGAAGTTCACTAAACTTCGATTTATGGTTGGAGTTCAGGAAGTTGTCACTAAGGGGGGATAGGCTCTAGTGCCTCCTTCCTTCTCTATTGTGTCATATTTGTAAATCCTTCAATCCTATCCCAAGTTGTTCTTAAGGGGGGATGTTAGGATATTCCGACACATAGGAATAGTTAAGTATAACTTGGTCTAGTATAGAGTTAGGTAAAGTTTGTTTCTTTACTATGTAGATTTGTAACTTACAATCTGACGGTCACGATATGTAGTGATCTGATGGTTCATTCTCTCCTCGGTATTACCGACACTTGATCCGTGGCTTGACACCCGATTGGTCCATGAATTCTATTTAAAGCGCATGTAGGGTCATTTGTAGGTTAACCGTGCATGAGAGAAGCTTATGTAAATTTTCATTCTTTTATTAATAAATTGCCTGTAGTAGCCACGTTGGCGCAGGCCGTGGACTGTTTCCCTCTCTGAGGGTTTTAACCACGTCAAAATACTGGTGTATTGATCTGTGATCTGTTTGTGAGCGGTGTCCTTTTGGTGTTATGTCTGAGGAACTTACCCTGTATATTCCTACAAAACATGGAATGTTAATGATATAAATGACAAAAAGATAAATAATTAAAACCAACTATTAGAACCAGCCCAAACAACGAATGATAAACAAAAAATGAAAATGGGGCAAAATGTCGCATACCCACTCCATGAGACTTTCATCCACTTCCATACTCGATGTTTCCCAAGACTAAGCAGGTCATTCCACTAGTGTCCACGTCCTCGTATCCACAGTAGAATTCATTCTCGTATCCACATACAACTTGCATTGGTCATACCCTTCCGGAAAGAAAAAAATAAAAGAAAATGAAGCCCGAAAGCCTTTTTATTGGTCAACGGTTTAAAGATTTTGAAGCTTGTATTTAAAAAGAAGATTCTCATACCAATATCCTTGCTTGCTTTGAAAATCTATTCAAATACATCACTTCCACCAAAAACTTTACATATCGTGGATCGTTATAATTCAAGTCATCAATTAAACGAAGTTCCATCATCACTAGAGCAGGGGTGCTCTGAAGAAAGCATCCTAATACATTGATTTCCCTATCATGAAATTCAGATATATCTACATAAACCTATATATACGGAGATGAGAGAGTGGGGATCTGATACGTTGAGGTATGGGATATTTTGAAAGTTCCTGCATTGCATTTCAAAACTAGAATAAGCCAACTCTACACTCATTTACGAGGTAAAAGACATAAATATTCATTATGAACATCATGGAAAAAAACCATGGAATAATTTTATGGCCTTTTCACATGTTATAACAAGCTAAGTTTTTTAATTTAGGTAGTGTACATTTTCATTAAGGAATAGATATGAAACAAAGTCGTTACTTGGATTTGTTTCATATCTATTGGATATACAGAATCTGTAAACAGGACATAATAATGAACCAAAAACATAATAGTCAACCTAAGCTACATCAATACATGCTTTGTATAAAAACAAATTTATGCTATACCTAACAACTAAGTAGCAAATGAAAACATTATTAAACATTGAAACATGTTGTTCGTTGCACATGTAAAAGAAAAGTAGAAATTTTGTTTTTACCAAGATAAAGTTGTCACCCATTAACAAACATTGGAGATTAGGAAGCCTCTCGAACAACAAATTGAGAAGACACATATTTATTTAAGAAAAGGAACAACACATATGACCATCTCCTTTAATGATTTAAAGCTCCCCATCATCTCAATCAATATGTCCACAAAGAAATTATATGCATTATCGAGATATGAGTCCATTTCCAGTATGGTCAAATTACTTCCACGTTGCATATTGAGTCTCAAGATAGAGCACCAAATCTCTTGAAACAGTATCCCATTCACTCTCAAATATTTTATCATGTATGCCCCTTCATACACTTACAAGACAACCTGTGTTTACAGAGATTTATATTTTATCCACATATAACCTGCATTTACACTATTTTCATTGTAAAGAATTGAAAGTAATAGTAAAATCCATACTTACATAGTTGTAGTTTGAAGGAATTCTATTAAAGAGGTTTTCTCCATATCTAGTGGTTGTTTGATGCAAATTCAGTGATTCCTCTACTAAAAGACCACAAATGTAGGGAGTGCACAGAAGGTCGAATACTTACGATCAAATATTCTTTATGGTTTGGCTAGTCAAGTGGGGCATCCAATCAAATTGGATGAGCATATAGCTAAGCTTCAAAAGGGGTCCTATGCAAGTTCTTTTAAATGATATCCCTTGGAAGCTTCAACATAGTACTCAGTATCATCATACAAAGGACCACCCAAAAACAGACCATCTAGTCATGTCGAAGTTTGAAGAACCAAGTCACCCTTTTTCAAAATACCATTGCTACTATCATTTTGAGAAATTATTTTAATGTCAACACCTAGGATTGTTGGAAGCACTAACCTTGAATATACTTTCCTAGGCACCCCACAAAATAAGGAATAGTGGGTTGGCACCCATCAGTTTTAACAACAACGTGCCGACTTCTTGGATAAAACAAGACCTCTTCAAAACTGTTTTCTCACTAGCATTCATTTTATCTCTCAAAACAAAGACCATTTCATCTCCAAGATTGGCCCAGTTGGTGTACTGATATACAACAATGTTTCTTGGTCCATTAGCACTTGAAACAAGTTTGACATTATTGATCATATCTACAAATTCACCCTCCTTTTTCCATATGTCTACAATAATGCTCTAAGACAACTCATTTTCTTTGGTATAAGAACTCGAATCAACATGTATTTCACCAGTCAGTAGATATTTTTCACTAATCAAATATATAGGCTTATGGTTCAATACATTGAATTCTAATGAAGACAATCCAAAGGAAATGCAAGAGTTCAAGAAAAGAAGCATGTGCACATGAGAAGCTTCTAAGAATATTTGCTACCATTCTTTCTCAATCAAATTTTTCATTAGTTCTTTGTTTGGTTGTACGATGTAAGAAGCCACAGGATGAGTAGACATAATACGCAACCAATAGCCTTTTTGGATAAACATTATCTCTGATGATTAGAAAAACCAACATTGACATCAATAACCTTTCTCTCCCAACACCAGTCATCATCCCAATCTAACAAATTAGATGAAGGTCCATGTTTTACCTCAAGATGAAATACACCAGGTAGGACTTTCTCAAATATGAAGTCACTGCTCTCATTTGTTAAAATTAAAGAGATAAGCTTCTCTCAACCTAGAGTTCAACAGCTAGAGAAGTAAGTGATATAGAAACTGAGGAGTCATATCCTTCCTTGCATACCACCGATCCACGGATATCAACAAGGGCCTTTATAAATTCAATGCCAAAAATTTCTCTAGTTACTATTGTTAGAGTCTAGATTTACCTCAAGCTGAAAAGGTAAGCTTCTAGGTCCACATCAAACCACGCTTAGCCTCGTAGCTAGCCCTACGAGGACAGGAGAGGGCTCTCTCTGAGTCAATCTCAGCAAAGGATAACTGATGGGGCTTGAGATGACTGATTTAACAATTAATCTTAGGCTAGGTATGAAGTGCAATGATTTAATTTGAGTTTTTGGGGGTTTTGTGTTGGAAAAAGGGAAGGGAAAATTTGGGTCCGGGGATGAGGCCAAATTTTTGCAAAGTTCCGGTTGGGGCAAGGTAGGTAGTAGTTTTGATGCTTTTTGGTTGAATGAATGGATGGATCAGGCTGGTGAGTAGCTAAGGAGGGCAAGAGGGTCTCAAGAGTCATCCTCAAACAGATGAAAACATTGAAAATTAAACAAAATTTCAAGGCAAAGCACAGCAGTCCAATGGATTCTACCTTAATCACTCATTTGTTTAATTTCAGAAGAAAGAGAATGGAAAAACGATACACATAAACATCAGTGAACTTACAATTACATAGATAAAAACACCATCAAAACACAGAGCCACATGGATCCCAACAAGTGCTACAAATCCCTGGTCTTTCCTTTGCCAAAAATGCAGAGATAAAATGTACAATGATGTGCCAAGCAATCCCAAGTGTCCAACCCTGACAATGACTGAGAAAATACATGATATAGACCATCCTAACCCATTCCCATGCCTCTAGGGGTCGAGCTCATCATTCTAGGAGCTGTTTCAACCAATTCTAAACAAAGCACTAAAATCTAGGCAATCAAAACAACTTGCCTCTATAAGGTAGGAAACTGATTCATTCATTAAATTTTCACTTTTTAGTGAATGAATCCTCTAAAACAAGTAAAAATGTGCCAATATTACATCATGGTCCTCCAATTACATCATGGTAGATCAATAATTACATCAAAAAGTAAAACTAGTCAAAACGAGGCGAATTTCTGAGCTGTACAGTGAAACATAAGCCAAAAATCCTCTATGCGCTGCGCCTGATTCTCTATGCGTTGTGCCACTTTGGAGTTGAATTTGAGGCCCTTCCCAGAGTAAAAATTAATCTCATGATATCTCGTTGGAAAGACCTGCCTGTCAAATTTCCAACCCAAGTGGAATTTTTCAATTTGGTGTCCATTTGCCCCTCCAAAACTTCAATCTCCCAAGACTACTCCCTGTGTGTCAAAACAGGGGCAGAGAGGTCCTTTTTTGAGTGTTTTTTACCTCTTGAGGACTCAAAACTTGCCCAAACTTCTTGGCCATGCACCAGCAATCATGATTTTTCATTCTAAATCCAAAAATATAAAGTTTTTGAAATTTGGAGCCCTCTAGCAAAAGCGAGCGCCACGTGACGTGGCGCATAGGGAGGTAAAACCTGTTTTTTACTGCAAAAAATTTCAAAAATGTAAAAATTGCTCCAAATTTCTTGAAATTTGGGTTGTACCTTCTCTATCAAGTGTCATACTGGGCTAAAGAGGCTTCGACCAATATCTGAAGACGATCATGCTCCTTTTGCCTCTTTTGCTTCTTTGTTGCCTTCTTCAATTTTGCCTTTAGACTCCTTATTCGTGCCTTGGAACTCATATTTCGCGCCCTGTAATGGAAAGCCATATGTCTCAGCAATTCTTTGTCCCTATCGGCCTTTTCCAGCAATCTCTCCATGTGAATGTTGATTCTTTCGAGCCAAGACTCCCGATCATCATTAATCTCTTGCTCCAATGTAGTGAACTCAATTCTCCTCCTTTGGGCAGCTTGGCAATTCTCGCAGATGTTTTTTAACTCCATGATTGCTTGCTGATCTTCAAGCTATTTGTTCCTCTGCTCCAAGTATTTCATAGTCCACTTAGCCCTCTCCAAGTCAAGGGACAAGGCTTTGATCTCTGTCTGCTACTTCTAGATGATCTCTCTAAGATGTGCATTTTGCGGGCCCATGTCTGTAACATCATCCTAAACGAGAATGAAGTCAGTCTCTCGCTCACCTGAAGGCCCCTCATCTTGTATAGGCCTCTTGCCTCTATCCTGTACCTATGGTGCTGAAGTCAGAAACGAGGCCCCTTCCACACCAGGTGGAGATAACACTCACTTTGCAACTGCAAATAATGCCTCGTGCCCTTTTGATAAGTAATGAAAACTGGCATAGTAGCAATGTGTGGATCATGGCCTTCATGCTAATTAGAAGCCCCACTTGTCTCATGCCCAGCCTGTGGAGGTCCTTGTGAAGCTTTGAAAAAGTCATCAGAGATGAAATCATCCCAAGTGATGCCCTGTAATCCAAGCTGATGAACCACCAAAATCTTGATGAGAGCAAAATGGCAAATACTGTTGAACTGCTGCTGAGGGGTCTTGTGCTGCACGAGGATGGTCATCCTTTCTATGTTTCGGCATATGAAATATGGGATGTTCATCATCCGTACCCGGGTGAAATGCATGAGCAACCTAATGTGATAAGCATATAGTCGGGAGAAATGACCTTCACAATTGAAATACTTCATGATTAATTTCATTAGTGGAGCATACTCATATTTGAGATATCGAAAAGGGAACACTCTCTTTAGCTACCTCAAGAAACCGGGTTTAATATATGGCTCATAACGTTGTCGGTCAATCTTCTACCTCTTGTTCCATGGCTCTCCAATGTTAGGTATGTCGATCGCTAATGAGATAGAATCTGGTGTAAATGTGAAAGTGACACCAGCGAAAGTAACTCGATCACCAAGTAAATGCAGTACAAATAAGCGAGCCAACTCATGTTGGACTTGAACAGTAGCAACCTTCTCACAAAATTCATAACATGACTGAAACTAGAAATAAGTTATTGGAAAAGTGGAGAAATTTTAAGCAGTTTCGGGCTTTTAAGTGTATGCGCCACGCCTGTGCAAAAATACACTGCGGAAAATGGCCCTATGCACCGTGCGTTCCCAGTGCGTCGTGCCACTTAGCCAATGCGTCGCGCACCAAAATTTACACACAGTTTGCCTTCAATTCGATTGCGTTGCTCCTCCACTTTTCCACTTTGGCTCTTTGATGTATTTAGTATGCAAATGAACTCTTGGAACACAAAAATGATATATATGCCAAGGATTTAACTCTCGATTTCAAAAACCAATTTGTCATGTTGCAAACTTTGACACTTCACTTTGAAACTATGTTTTTCTTATTTGTTTCTCTTGGACTGAATGGTTTGATTTTCGCTTGTCTTGTAGGGATGAATGGCCTGGAACTTTGCAAAGGACCAGAGCCGCGCTTGGAGATTTTTGACAACTGAAAAACCTTGAAAATATACATGGCAATTTATTACAAAGAACAAAATGATGATTTTCTTCAAAACATAGTTTTGAAGAAAAGTCATGATGATG
The DNA here is from genome assembly GCA_000404065.3 of Pinus taeda. NCBI lineage: Eukaryota > Viridiplantae > Streptophyta > Pinopsida > Pinales > Pinaceae > Pinus > Pinus taeda. The sequence goes on along the minus strand of APFE030198766.1, from coordinate 532,557 downwards.
AAATTTGCAATGAAAACTTATTATGAAACCTCCCTCATGTGTCTGATAGCATTATTGGACACTTTAAAAAAAAACAAAACCCTAGACCTAATGACTGAAATGACTCTTTGTTGACCAAGAAACCATCCATGACTATGAATGTCTGTAAAACTGATTTTGATGAACTTTGATGATCAGACACGAACTAGCAGATACATGACATGAGGGAAATTGAAACACAAGAACCATCCATCAAAAAATTGATGCTTCTAATGGAATGCAACTGACTGGATGAATGAGACACCTAAAAATGAAATGGGACAAAGAGTTTTTGATCTCTGACAGAGGTATGACTATATCGACTCTAACAACTGTCACATCAATATGTGAAGGTCAAAATTGAAGACCAAAATCATGTTATGTTGTTGTGGTCAGTGGGGATATTCAATATTAACATGGTTGAACCTCGAAGCATAAGTTTCCCATATCATCAATCCTCTTTAGTTGAGTCTTAACATTGTCTGGCCCATGTGTCAAGTCAACTTGACGCCTGCCATAATAGCCATTTGTCACTAATTTTAGGGAACCACAAATATTGTGTTGCTTCTATCTTTGGGATTGAAACCATGTTTGGCACAACCATGAAATTCTCCAAACTGCTAAAATCAAAGTGATCCTTCTCAGCCTTGATTGTGTAATGCGTTGATGTTGCATGATCAAGTTTGTAATATCCCTGGACATCTGTTGTAGCTCTTTCTTGTCCATCAACTAATATATTAACACCTTCAAAATGAACTTCTTCAAAAGTCACCACAAGTCCTCAAACTGAGAAACATGTTACCTAAAATGGCTAAGATATATTAACATTATTGTGCTCAACAAGAACCTATATAGATGTAAGTGAAACATCAAATATTGTATTCTCACCCTTGTAGAATGGCAACAACCTTTATTTTCCACATGGAATAAAATTAAAAGAAAATTTCCCATATGCATCAAATATTGCATGACAAAGCGCTTGATTTGGCCAAGGAGCTTCTTTGAGGGCACTTCACCTCATGGACATCATCTGAATAAAGGTATACATGAACACCTAAAATAGGGTTACCCTGAGAAACAACTAAGCCATCCATATCATAACTTGGGACATAAAAGATGTCATCTACTACCAGATTTCCAAATCCCAAGTCCTTATTTGGAGAGCCTCTTTGGACAATTGTTAAGAGAACATGAGAATCACGTATTTGAAAGAGAATATTATAGAAAATATACTATATAAACCTCAATCATTGTACCTCATGCGTAGCACCATCCTAGCTAAGATTGACATTAGGTATGACCTTGTATCTTCTTCCTCTGTTTAACAATTGGCTCACAGGGCCCGCTCTTTCCACTTCTTCACGTTTGATTTCATGGAGGCCTACTATGTCCCTTGGACACTCATCCTTAAGGAATCTCCAAACTTATTCTGCAGATCAAATGAAGGAAAAGAGAGAAAAATATCATGGCCTTTCCTTTTTGAAAATAAATGTAGAGGGATTTGATATGACCTAATATTTGTATATTGCTCGAGGATTGATGAAGATTATGTATTCATGATGGGAAGAAACCAGCCTATATTTCCTTGGAGTAATATTTGTAAACACGTAACTTCCTCCCTGTGACGTAAACACATCATTAATGAGATCATTACAGGTGGAAATGAGTTCAATGTTCACATTAGCACGACCTCCATTTATATCTGGACAACTTTCTGCTCCAAGCCCCATCACTCTCCCAAAAATAGTCAACCAGTGAAGTGAAAATCGATGTCCTCATGGCCATTGCAACCATTGTGATCCACTGATACATATTCACCCATTTAAGATATATTCACCAAGTCAGGGAATATGAACATTTCCGATGTAATTTTTCCACTGAATAATATTAACATCAAATCTGAAACTGTCTTGTTCATCTTCACATCAAATCCGAAATTGTCTCGTTCATCTTCAAAGATCAAATCCGAAATTGTCTAATTCATCTTCAGAGAGCTCTTGAAATAATTTTTCAGAATTGTATCGAATCTGCAAAAATATATTAAAAAAATTATTAATGGATGTTGCTTGATTACGAATCAAAATATTTAAAACAATACAACAATAAATTTGTATTTCATTTCCATTGCACATAATTCACCTTCCTTCGTAGAATGCATATGGCTCGAAGATCTTTTCCAGGTGCTTCAATTGTTGTAACATATATTTTGTAGATGATCTTGATAACCTAGTTATAAGCAATATGACCATCAGTTTTCAATGATTCATTTTATGTATTTTTTTTATAATTATGGTGAATCAATAATTCTTTAGATTAAATAATGAATCTACTCCTTGAACAAAGATTATATGTAGAAATTATATGCAAAGTAAAATTTACATGAGTAAACTTTTAACTTTTCAAATTCCACTTATATTCATCAAAATTTCAAGTAAGAAACACACAGTATTGTTACAACTTACGTTGTTTGGTGAACTAACCACTGTGTCTAGAGCCTGCCCATAATTCTCCATAGTATTAACGTAGGTCAATTACTTCAACAATTTTACTCGGTTTCCTTTGCGATCAATGTAGGGATTACATTCAAAATGTTCAAATATTATTTTTAAAAATTCTTGAATTGTTATGGGATTTACCACTAAAGAAGCAACCTGATAAACCTTTACGCCATGCTTTCCTACGTGTTTGGTCATGGCTGCTAAAGTTGCATTCACAACCATGTCTGCCGATATTCAATTTGAATTCAACCAAAAAAAAAATAACACACCTGAGAGAAAAAGGATAATGCTTTTGAAGACATATATGGAAGATCTGATCTTCCAAAAGAAATAAATAATGTAGAGAAGCTCTAGAAAAATCAAATAAATATGATTTAAATAATTAAAAAATGACAAATCTAAGTTTGGAACCATCCACTATCATCTTCTAGATATAGATGAAAAACAGAATCTAATAAAAAAAAAATAATATGGAAATACTCCAAAAAATCTAAAATTAATTACGAAATGTTTTTTCACACTTTGTTAAGAGTTACTCACCAAATCTAGCACAGTATCTGGAGGATCCACCACGAAGCAAGAGAGTTAACCTTTGCCATAGTTCATAATGATTGATTCAGTCATTCTACAAGTTGAACATTAGATTTAGCTCAATAACAATGTGAGAGTAATCCAGCATTTGATCCGAAGGTTTACTCAACTTTGTCAAAGACTGACTTTCGATGAAACCTCGACATCCATTGATCCGTCAATCCATTGGCAGTGGTTCGAACTGCCAGAGATGTAACCAACATATGAAGCACCCACCATGTCTCCATTACAAGGAACTTTGAATCTAAAAACCTACTAGTTGTTTTCCAGGTTTCAGCAGCTCACTTCATTTCTCTTTCTCTAGTTCCCAACTAGTTGTGGCTAGTTCAATGCCTATAGAATCTGAAATCACTCTGATAGTTGAGATGTTGGTTTTGGGGGGCACCAAACACATGGATCCACTGAAAATCCATCCACACAATCTAGATCAGTTTTATCCTCCTAGAGGTTTGGATAGTTGTTACCCTGGTAGAAACAGTGCCAGAGGTAAAACAATGTCTTTACATTGCCAATTATCAAGGCAAGATTATATATAACCCCTACGGTTTAGGGAAGAATAACCCAAAACCCCAAATTTATGGCAGTTTAAATTATTAAGTTTTTTGTAATTCAAAGTTTAAATAAAATAATTACAAATCTCTTTACTCTCTTTGAAAATAGAAAGCAACTTTTCATTGAAATAATACTATTTTAACTTTCAATTAATTAAAATTTATTTATTTTAATTAATATAAAAATATATATATATATATATAAAATAAATAAATAAATAAAAATTGCTTATTTATATGTATTTTTCAAAGTCATTTGTTGAGATTAAAAATAAAATAATTATTGTGCCCATGGGGTAAATCTCGCGTAAAAACGTAAACATTCAAACATAAATGTAAATGTAAACGTTAATATTTAACATTTAACATTGTTAATCTAATGTCGGCCCTATTTAAAAATCAATCTCATTATTATTATGTATAAGCACAACATAAATTTAAAATATAAAGAGGTTTACTAATAGTAAAAAAAAGAGCTATGGTAAATAAATATAAATATAAATAAACCAAAATTATGGTAAATAAATAAAACTTTTTTATATTTACTCCAAAGGTGCGGTAAATAAAAAAATTTAAATAAACTAGAGGTATGTTAAATAAATAAAACCTATTTTTATCTTTACTCCATTAACCTCTTTATATTTATGAAGACTCAAAAAATAGGTTTTATTTAGGTGGATGGGGACACATAATTATTAATACAATGGGCCAATTACCATATTTACAAAAGAGGTATCATAAATAAATAAATATAAAAGAGGTATAAAGATGTATGGTAAATAAATAAAAACATAGCAATAAGATTAGAAATCAACATCTAATTATATACCAAGACTATGGGCTAAATACCATTGTAAATAAAAGAACAAGGGAGAGATGGAGATAAACTGAAGGAGAGGGGAGAGGAGGAATAAAAAGAGAGAGAGGTAGAGAAGGGTAAAAGAGGGAGAGGGAGAAACAAAGATGGAGGGGGAAGAGAGAGGAGAGTGGGAGGGAGATAGTGAGAGGATTGGAGGGTAGAGAGAGAGAGAGAGAGACGGGGGAAGGGAGATAAGCGTAGGAGAGAAAAGGCAAGAGAGGAAGGATGAGAGAGAGGAGGAGAGAGGGAGGGATAGAGATATGGAGTTGGAGGGGAGATATGGAGGGAAGAAGAAAGACATAGACAGTGAAAAGTGGAGAGAGAGAGAGGGACAGACAAGGGAGATATGGAGAGAAACAGTGTATGTTTAGGGGTAAGATAAAGAGATAAATAAGGAGAGATAAAGAGAAGCAGGGAGAGAAGGAGACAGAAGGAGAGAGGGAGGGATATAGTAACATAGGTAGAGAGAGAGAGAGAGAGAGAGAGATATGGGGGAAAAGATATGATCCAGATTTAAACCGGAACACAACAAATTACAGATATAACCATACATATAGAGATGCAGTAGAACTAATACTTCATTTCATTACTGTAAAATACTGAAATATGCTTACAAAAAGAAATGGAAATAAACTAGCTAGGGCGATGGTAGCTTATCCCTGAGAAGAGATGTGGTGGCTACATGCCTCTGAACTATGTTACAATGAGGCTCGAAGGCCTATTTATTGTTGAGAAACAATGGAAAACCCTAAACATCCAAAAACCTAACCCTAGAACATGAAACGCCAAACTGTGGGCCCCGCTTGGGTAAATTGGTACATAAAATTTCCGGGGTTGTAACTTTGGCATACGATCTCCATTTGATGCACACAATATCTCGTTAGAAAGACTATCCGAGAACTAAAACTTTGGAATGAGCAACGTTGGTCCATATGCCAATGTTGCTCCCAGTTTTCCCAAAAAACATCTTTTAGGGCCTCAAAAGGGCTCCAAAAGTTCAGGACCTGAAAAACTGCTAAAAATAGTAAATTGTGCTACAATTAAGGAAACTAAAAAACTAAAAGAAAAAATGGTGGGGCTCCAAGTGGACTTGGTAGGTGGCCACCAATATCCACCTGGATCATTCCTCACCCCTTAGGAAGCAATGGTCCCCATTGCGTTGAGTTCCTCCATGAGATGGGGAAACTTCTATTGAACTTGGTCCCTAGTGAGCCACTTGCCCTGCTGAAGGAGTTGGCCTGCTTTGAAAACTCGATACAGTTGGATATTCTACTAGAGAGTGCTTGATCTGTGTGTCCATGATCCGATCAGTTGCAGCTTGTTCCATGCAATCTGGATTTAACTCTATGGGTGTTAGTTGTTCTGCAATGTCGGATGTGTCTAGTAATGGTGGAAAGTATGGTCGAAGGTAGTCCACATTCAACATTGGGTGAAGGCCAAGGAATGGGGAAATGCTAAGCTCAAATGCATTATCTCCCATAACCTTGGTAATGGTGTAATGACCATATCGGAGTGGTCTGAGTTTCTGATAGGCTCCGGTAAGGCGTTCCTTTTGCAAATGCAACCAGGCTTTGTCGCCCACCTGAAACTTGTGTGGCACACAATGTTGATCATGTTGTTGCTTGTACTTGGCATTTGATTTCTCCAGAATGTCATGGACCTTTTGGCAAATATGTTGGATGTGCTCAATGAATTTGTTTGCCTTATCTATTTCGGACTAGACATGAGCCGAATCTGTGTGAGTAGTTGCAAATGGCATGGCCACATCAATGGGACATAGTGGCTGGAATCCCAAGCCCACCTAAAAAGGGTTGTGGCCAATCAAGCTATGGAGAGCCCAGTTGTAGCTATGTTGAACATAGGGGACACTCTCATGCCACATGTGTGGATGCTTTGAGTTGTACATGCGCAGAATGTGTACAATCATCATGTTGACAACCTCTGTCTAGCCATCAATTTGAGGATGGAAGGCTATGGACTTGGTGAGTTTGGTGTCCAACATCGACCAGATACTGGACAAAAATGTACTGAGTAACCTACTGTCCCGATCTGAGATGATAGACTGTGGGATCCCAAAGTGTACCCACACTCGTTCAAAGAATAGTTTAGCAGTGGCTTCTGCTATGATATTCTTCTTACAGGCCACCATAATGGCCATCTTCGAGAACCTGTCGACGACCACAAAAACACAGTCATTTCCATGCTTAGTAGAAGGAAGACCCGACATGTAACCCATGGAGATGGATTCCCAAGGTCGACTAGGGGTAGGTAGCGGGGTATAGAGGTCTTGCTTCTTGATGGTCGGTTTGGAAATGGCGCAGGTAGTGCATGATTTGATGTACTTCCCAACATCTTGTCGAAGATTCTGCCAATAGAAATACTTATGCAGTACTGCCACCGTTTTCTCGACCCCAAAATGCCCATCAGCCTAACTGTAGTGTGCTTCCCAAATCATCTTGGCATGCTCACTTGAAGGAACACAAAGGTGCCCTAGGTGGCATAATCGGGCATCCTAGAGGTGAAAATATGGAACATGCTGACCCTCCAAGAGTGTCTGGTATGTGTGGCTGAATTCTAGATCACTTTTGGAGAGAAGTGGCCAATCAAAAGTATCGTTCCCACAAGTGTTGAGCACGGTGGTTAACGCCATGATCGGTGGTCGACTAAGGCAATTTGCAACATTATTGGTGTTTCCCTTCTTATACTTGATATTCAAATGGAACTATTGCAGGTATGTGGACCACTTTTGATGGCGATCATTCTACAATTTCCCTTGGGTCTGTATGAACTGCAGGGGTCGATGGTCTATGTGGACAACCGTTTCCTTCCCCAAAATGTAATGCTTCCATTGTTGGCAGGCCTACACAATGGAATACATCTCTTTGTCATAAGTGGGATACTTCTGGACTATGTCTGAAAGTGTCTCACTGTGATATGCCACTAGATGCTCGTGTTGAGTAAGGACTGCCCCAATAGCATAGTCATAGGCATCTGTCTCGATCTCAAATGGTTGTTGTAAGTCTGGTAATGTGAGCACTGGTATCGAGTAGAGGTGATCTTTCAACTTTGTGAATGCCTTCTGTTGAGATTCAGACCAAAAGAATTTTGCTTTCGGTCCTCCCTTGGTGACTTGACTCAAGGGCCAAGTGATATGAGAAAATCCCAACACGAACCTGCGGTAGAAGTTGGCAAGACCTAGAAAGCTGCGGATCTCTGTCAGAGTGGTTGGAGATGGCCAATATCGAATGACTTGGATCATGGCTGGATCCACATGCACCTCGTGTTCATCAATAATGGATCCCAAACACTGAACCTGGGTCATGCCAAAAGTGCATTTCTCCAAATTGGCACATAACTTGTGTTGCCGCAATGTGTGGAGAACCTGTCGGATGTGGTGGAGGTGCTCTTCCCAACTTTGGCTGAAGATCAGGATGTCATCCAAGTATACCACTACAAATGAGTTGGTGAATGGCCGCAAGATGTCATCCATTAGCCTCATGAAGGTTGCAGGAGCATTCGTCAATCCGAAAGGCATAACCAACCATTCGAAAAGGCCCTCCTTGGCTTTGAAGGCACTCTTCCACACATCGGAGGGTTCAATTGGTACCTGGTGATATCCTGACTTCAAATCAATCTTGCTGAAATATTGTTCCCACTTCAGTTGGTCCAAGAGGTCATCAATCCGTGGGATCGGGTACTTATTATGGACAATGATGTTGTTCAACACCTGATAGTCAATACAGAGTCTCCAAGTCCCATCCTTCTTTTGTACCAACATGATCGGTCTCCCACAGGGTGATGAACTTGGACAGATGTGACCTTTCTACAACAGCTCCTGAATCTACCTCTTGATTTCATCATTCTCCAAAATGGAGTGCCGATAGATTGGTCCATTGAGCAACAGTGCACCTGGGTTCATATCAATGGAGTGCTTGACTTGACAGTGCAGAGGAACTCCTATGGGGGAGGTGAACATGTCCTCGTACTCCTCCACAGCCTTTTCCATCTGTAGTTGTCGTGTAGAGGGGCCATGTCTGGAGGTTGTGGTCACCATCTTCTTCTTTCCTTGAGGGCGTATCATTAGGAAAACAAATTTCCTGGTTTTGGAAATGAGCTTACTGCATTGTTTTGCAGTAACTAAAGAGAGGGTGGTATGCGGTGCTACCTACAGTATCATGTACAACTTATTTCCCAAAGTAACAATAACAACACGAGGCCTTGATTCATACACAGCATGTTGCTTCCACAAGTATGGTTTTCCTAATAATACATCATAAACATCAAGGGGAGCAACGTCACACAATACCTCATCCGTGAAGGGCTTGATGTTGTATGGAAGGCGACACTGCTTGCTCACACGAAGATCCCGTCCTTAGTGAAGCCACCTGATGCTGTATGGTTGTGAATATGTTGTGGTCGATAAGCCCAGCCACTTCACGACCTCTACCGAAATGAGGTTCTTTTGGCTCCCGCTATCAACAATGAACTGTAGCGGGCAGCCCTTTACCCACATCTGGGAGTGGAAGAGACACTCCTCCTCCTCTAGATTTTCAGGTTCCTCCTTCTAGATATTCATGGTGGAAACAGTGGCGTTGGGCTCCGCACCGATAATCTGCTTCCCTTTGTCATTCCCCTTGTCGGGTTCTGACTCAGAGTCGGAACATGCATCTGATTCTAAAACCTTTAGCTCGGCCACCAGTGATTGCTTGGCCCGACACTCACTTGTGTTGTGAGTGGAGCTGTTATGGAACTCACGCCACTTTCTCGTGTCCTTCTTCAGCTTTGCGGCATTGTTCTTGGCTTGTAGCTTTGGCAGGTTGTCTTGGGCCACCCCACCTTGGCTTTGTCCTTTGTTTTGTGGTTTGGGGGCACCTTTCCCTTCCTTCGGATTCACAAATCCAAAGTCTCGCTTCTTCTATTTAAAATTTTTCTCGATCTTGATGGCATATCGATATGCCATGCTGAGGGAGGAGATGTTCAAGAATTCTATTTCTTTCTAGATGTACTTGTGCAGGTAGTCACGGTATTTGAGTACCAAATGCTACTCTGAATCCTTGATACCCAACTTTGTGCGAAGGGTATGGAAAATATTAGTAAACTCAGCATGTCTTGGTCCCTTCCCTCTCACAGCATGGTCAGCTTTATGTATTGATCCTCATTCCGACAGGGTAGTACTGCTCCTTGATGGTAGTGCGGAATGAATTCCAAGTGCGTGCAGCTGAAAAGAGTAAGGCCATACTTTCATCCTTCTGCTCGTAGTAGGTTTCCCACCAATCCTTGACGTGAGGGGCGGCTTTGAGAATAGCGAAAGTAATCTTTTCCCAGCCAGAAAAATCATGAACAGAAAAATAACCTTCTATCATATTTAACCATTTATCTACGGTGTCTTGTTTTTGGAATTTTAGTGTCTTTGGATAAACGCTTAAACCCCTAGACTAGTAGCTAAGTCTAGAACAATAGAGCAAAGCATTCTCTACTTTTTCTATAACCAATAGATTAAATAAGGCAGTAAAGAAGCCTACCTGAAGCTTTCTCTTACTCCTTATCTCCCTTGATCAATTCTGTCGCTCCTTTCCGTATTTAATTCGCTTGAAAAGTACCTGCACACAGACAGAAGACAAAAACCGATCAAAGCATATGATAATGATCTATTGATTAAACATAAAATGGAATCAAGTGCATAATACACATATGAAATCATCAATAAATAATACAAACATATGGAAAAATCTTTGAACACTTTATTCGTAAAAGGAAGAGTTACAACCCAATTTGCTTGATTCAGTGCCACTCCTCCAGTTCACTCCCATCCTCTCCGCATAACAAGTAAGACATTTTGACATCATTACAATACTTGAAACCAACTCAAGTCTCATACTAACAACATCTCCCTATAATTCTATGATTTCCAGCCCCTGATCACTTAGATGAGTGGTATTTTTATAGGTTAATGAAGGAAGTTATGTCATAAATGGTGACAATGAATGCCCTCCCAAACTTAGGATTTAGTTCCATGGAAAAAGGGATAAAGGGATTGATGCTCCTCAACTCCCTACCTCATCCAATTTTGAGACCAAAGGAGTGGATAGCCTTGGGAAACTTCAAAAGAAATCCTATGGATAAGAATATTCCAAACCCCAATCTATATTTCACTCAAATTCGCCCAGCGCAGGCCAAAGAGGGCTCAAGTGCGTTGTAATGCACCCTGACAATGTACTGGGTTGCACTGCAGTACACCCTGATAAAGGCCTGCCTGCACTGATCTTCTTAGAGGTAGTTTTTGGATGATTTCAGTCATGGAAATTCTTGGGAAGAAGGCATTCTGATGGTTGACTTCATTAGGGCATGTAACAATTGAATTAGGGTTTGATGGGCCCTAATAGTAATGATCTATAAGTCGGGGTTGATGTGCCCAAATAGATCTGTAACAGTTTCCCCTAAAGCATGAAGTCGTAAATATTTATGTCAAGTGAAATACCTTACCATGTGGAGAGTAGGTTTCAAAGTGGAAGGTGACCTACATCAATTACAATACATATATCATGATAATTTATTTTTTCTCATGAACTTGATGAAGGAAGGGATACCCATGCTCAGCTTATAAACTTTCATTACATGTACAAATATAGTCGTCTGCAGATATAGAACCATGAACGGATGACCATGAATGTAAGGCCATTGTACATTTGATTTAGTACTCCTGAAAATATCGCAGCCCGGATGGATGAAACTAGATCCGGGGTCTTCAATCTCGTTCAATCTTTTACTCAAGTACAAGTCTAACTGTGTGAATAGATGATCTGAAGTCGAACATGTGAGGACATTGTCTGATTACTAGCCAATGATGTAAGCCGTTAACAGACGCGAGAGGAATCACCGATAATGATAATGACCCTCAAGGTACTATATTACATTTCACATGGTGTGAATAAATGATTTGACGTCGAACACCATACAAAGTCTTTCGGTCGAAGGCCAGTGATGTCAACCTATCGCCAGAAGTGAGAAACCTTCCATTGATGTATGCAAGCCTCAAGGTACTGAAGCGGTGTTTCTAAGTCAACTTCTTGGATAATGTTCTTATTTTGACAAGAAGCCACTCGTTACAAGAGGTCCTTGATGTATCCCACATCAACAACACAAAACGAGGTAAATGATTTTGGATATGAAAATTGACTGATGACAGAAGGTTCAAGAATGGCGGTCATGAAAATGAAGGTTTACGGTATTGCAAAGGATGAAGTTTGAACTGGATGATTTCTCTTGAACATGTTGGTGACACTAAAATGAATTGGTAGCATTGACCCAAAACAAAGTAATGGATGGTATGATAGACCAACGGTGTGATAACTATCAAGCTGAATGACCCAACCCACATAGTCAGGATGATGAGGTGAAAGTGTCATGTTCAAGAGCGACTTGCTACCATAAAGTGTTCTCTGCTTTTTCCCATTTTCCTCAGTCATTGCTAACCACTACCTCTTTATTTTTATCAAGCTTGAGGAGGATAACATATGCTTGTTGTATAATTTCACCCTTTGGGTGAATCCATCGCTATTTGATACTTTAATGAGTCTAGCAAAGGTGAAACTCTGTCCTTTTCATGTTTAGATATTTTGAAAAGGGACGAAAAGAAAACTCCAAAAGTTCTTTTTCTTAGATTTGTCTCTCAAGTCCAAAAAAGCATAAAACAAAATGAGAGATAACCTATTGACCATGTTCAATCAACATATTCATTTTTCGTAGTTAATCTATCTCAGCTCGAAAAAGGGTTAACCTTATACTGAGTAGATATCAATTCCAATCTGTTAACGAGCTGGAAATGACAAGCGCTCGGCAATCTTTTCATGTTTAGAGAGTCTGAAAAGAGCTTAAAGGGGACTCCAAGGGGGTTCCTTTTTCATTTTTAACAAAGCTCGAAAAAGAGATAAAACTTTGCATGTCAGTTGTCAAACCTACTCAAAACAACATCAAAATAGATTAAAAATACCTGTTTCATGGATAAAATGAATAAAAACGAATGTTTACTTGATTAATGTGCAAGAAATAAACATAAAAACAATTTTTACCATTTCACATTTACCCTTTGATTTTGGTGCTTTGGAGCAGTTTTTACCTTGAATTTCACCAGCTTATTGCAGAAGATTCAGTTGACCATTCCTCGTGCCGCCCAAACCAAGTAGGAACTATCTCTATTCTCTTTCATTTCATAGCATTCATTTTCAATTTTGGGAATAAAATTTGAGTTTTTGGGGCCCCTGTGGTTTCAATTTTCAAACCTGGGATCACCGCACCCTTCATCATCGAAAGGTGCATTGTAGTGCACTTACCTAGAAGGCTGCATGTATTTCAGCACACTATCCCTAAGGCTAGGCTACGCTAAGCACAAAGCCCAATTTTATTCAGTTGTTTTCACCCAAAAATTCTTCTCTTTTTTTTTCAAGAAATGGATCCTAATTGGCCTTATGGTTGTATTTTCAGGTATTCATCGAATCAAAGTAACGATTACATGGAAAGAACGAGAGCACGAAGAACAGGATATGATTTCCCTAAATAACTAGGGCACAGTTGAGGCCCTAAGGAATTGTGGGTTACTCAAATATTTCTAATTATCTGGTATGAGGTAGCAAATTGAGCTATTACGGTTCCTTTTTCGTTCATGGGATCCTACGAATCAAGCATTTCACATTAGAGACAAAGTGGTCTCAATTACCATCGATGACATATACTTTCTTACCGGATTGTCGAGGCAGGGTGCCCCCATTTCACTTTCTAGATTTGCCAAAGGGAGTGAATCAGTGAGAGATTACATATGATAGTTCTGTCAGCCATGTGCATAGCCTAGCAGGGACAAAAAGATTAACATCACGGATGTTAGTGATTTACCATTGAGGATGATACTCTTTACTATTTCCAAATTGGCTGGCAGCACAACACTAAATTTGACAAACAGATCATACATGCAATATGCATTAGAGTGTTTAGAGCCAAAAGTGTTCAATTGGTGTGAGGCAGTACTTTCATCCTTGAAGGAACAATTGACCAAGGTGAAAAGCGAAAAGACAAAGAACTTTGGCTATGGGTCGATCCTAATTTCTTTCTCCTTGGAGAGAATTCCACTTATGCAACCACAACTTGTTTCACTAGGTGTATCTAGACCTAGGGATCCACGGATGCATAGATGGGTAGATCTTATGGCTAGGCATGCTATTCAGTCATTGATTACATTGACCCCTACATTCTTTGAGTGGCTTGATCGACAGGATATGGCCATCGCAGAGTATCCATATTTAGGGATGGATTTCCACGGAGATCTGGACTTTATGTTACCAGTTGGAGCACAGTGGGGTGCTATAGGTAAATTTTTTGACCAAAGTGTTTTTTGATTTTAAAGTTTCTACATTTTTTTTGTTTTTTTATTATTTCCAAGACTAAACAAAATCATTTTTTATGTATGCAAACGTTGGAACTGTTCGACCTATGGGGCACCAACGAGAGGCAGGTGGGCCAGCACAGAGACCTGTTGGGAGAGTAGTTCTCTGAGACTTAGATTTAGCCGAGACACTGGTTGAACTACAAGAACACATAGAGGGTTTGGCCCTAGGCATTCTATATGTCTAGATCAAGGAGTTGCCTATGCGCTTGCAGTGCCACACCATTGGCATTTCGATTCGTTGGATGAGACTTTTATGCATGATATCATAGGTTGTGACCTATTATCATGAGCATCACTAGTCTACTTAGATGTTTTCTGCATACATTTTGAGTTTTTGGTTAAATGACCAATTTTTGTCTTGGACACAAACTGTTTGTAAAAACTTTTAAAACAGATATCTATTTTACTTTTAGAGTTTTGTTATGGTTATGTGATGCAATCCTATTCAACTGATGATGTGAATTGAAAATATTTACTTTACATATGTTGCAAGTGTCTATTTAACACATAATTCGCTAGCAAATCAGTTAATGTGTTTAGATTTCTGGAAATATGTTGATGTTGAATGAACTCAAAATACCTTTCCAAAATACGAACTCTAAGGAACATGCGATAAATTGCTTGGTTTTGGATGGTATAAACACCAGTAAGTTGTAGTACAACGAGTTGTGAGTCTAGCCTAATGATGGTTCGGCATATGCCAAGTGAAATGGCATCAAAGATAAGTTCAATCAACGTGCTATACTCAGCAATATTGTTTGTCAATTGACCAATACAAATCCCTCTAAAACTCACTAACTCACCGCTTGGAGCGAAAATGGCCCCTACTACAGAGGATAGGTTCTACGTACTACGACTAGCTCCATCGGCGTAACCAACAAATGGTTCCAAAAAGTTTGACATCTGCAACAAATGCAAAGTGGATTACTTAACCAAATAAAAACTCTAAAAGAAACACACACACATGCAATCAAATCCTATATACAGTGAGTTTTACTACACTTAACTAAGCATAGTAACGTTTAAGGTACAACCCATTTCAGGGCTACGACAATGGAATCCCATCATAGTCCACTAACTCATATGCACCTTTTGTCAAAACACGCTTAACAATATAAGGGCCCATCCATAGCGGTTCAATTTATCCTGCTCCAAGTTTATCAGACTCCTGATCATAAAGCAAGACCAGGTCACCTTCTGACAAGACACGAGGCTTGACATTTCTATCATATTGCGCCTTAATATGTTTCTTATGAGCTTCATTAGCCAATGTGGCATCATGACGGGTTTCATCCAGATGGATTAACTCTAAGAAACACGCTTCTTCTTCAGAAGTGTGGGTTACAGGTCAATCGCGAGTTTGAGAGATGATATTTCACATTGAATCGGTAAGACTGCTTCCAAACCATACACCAACTGAAAGGGTGTGAATCCGGTCGCATTTCTCACCAAGGTTCGATATGCCCATAGAGCCGAGAATAGGATTAAATGCCAATTTCTTTTATGAACTCAAATCATTCTCTGCAACATGCATTTAAGGACTTTGTTAATGGCCTCAACTTGTCCATTAGCTTGCGAGTAGTATGGAGTAGAACTATCATGTGACAGTCCTAACTTGGCAGTCAACTCAGCCATCATGTGATTGTGAAAATGTGATCCATGATCAGTAACTATGGCTTGTGGTACACCAAACCTGGCAACCACATGGTTGAAGAAAAATAAAGCAGCCATTTCGACATTTTTTTTCAATGTTGGCATTGCCTCAGTCCATTAGGTAAAATAGTCAACGATGACTAAAGACTTTGGGAATTTTAGTGTCTTTGGATAAATGCCTAAACCCCTAGACTAGTAGCTAAGTTTAGAACAACAAAGTAAATCATTCTCTACTTTTTCTATAACCAATAGATTAAATAAGACAATAAAGAATCCTACCTGAAGCTTTCGCTTACTCCTTATCTCCCTTGACGAATTCTGTTGCTCCCTTCCGTACTTAATCTGCTTGAAAAGTACCTCCACACAGACAGAAGACAAAAACTGATCAAAGCATATGATAATGATCTATTGATTAACAATAAAATGGAATCAAGTGCATAATGCACATATGAAAGCATCAATAAACAATACAAACATATGGAAAAAGCTTTGAACACTTTATTAGTAAAAGGAAGAGTTACAACCCAATTTGCTTGATTCAGTGCCACCTCCTCCAGTTCAATCCCATCCTCTCCTCATAACAAGTAAGACATTTTGACATCATTACAATACTTGAAACCAACTCAAGTCTCATACTAACAACATCTCCTTATAATTCAATGATTTCGAGCCCCTCATCACTTAGATGAGTGGTCTTTTTATAGGTGAGTGAAGGAAGTTATGCCATAAATGGTGACAATGAATGCCCTCCCAAACTTAGGATTTAGTTCCATGGACGAAGGGATAAAGGGATTGATGTTCCTTAACTCCCTTCCTCATCCAATTTCGAGCCCAAAGGAGTGGATAGCCTTGGGAAACTTCTAGAGGCATCCTATGGATAAGAATATTCCAAAACCCAATGCATATTTCACTCAAATTCACCCAGGGCAGGTCAAAGAGGGCTCAAGTGCATTGCAATGCACTCTGGCAGTGTACTGGGCTACACTGCAGTGCACCCTGATAAAGGCATGCTTGCGTTGATCTTCTTAGAGGCAGTTTTTGGATGATTTCAGTCATGGAATCTCTTGGGAAGGAGGCATTCTGATGGTTGACTTCATTAGGGCATGTAGCAACTGAATTAGGGTTTGATGGGCCCTAATAGCATTGATCTATAAGTCAAGGTTGATGTGCCCAAATGGATCTGTAACAGTTACAACATCACCACTCATGAATATGATCTGATATATGGGTAGCAGTGGTATATTTAAAGTTGGTTAGGAGTTCTATTCCAGTCTTGTAACTGATAGGTAACTGGAAGTGGGTCAAAAATGTAGTGGCTAAAGTGGTGAAATTATCGAAAGAAGCTCTTAGTAGTTCAATGTACCATTTAGCAACTAGACCTGTAAGTGTTCTTTGGAAAAGACAAAGTATGACCAAATCGTCATTTAAGGAGTTTGATGAACACCGCAAATGAAAGGTCATAACATGATTTGATGGGTCTTCTCCAAGATTTCCGTTAAGTTTTGAAATTTCAGATGGTAACTTATGCAGAATTACCAGCCACCAAGGTGCATATAAGATTGGATCATTAGTGAGCCGATTTAAATCTCGTAATTCTAAAGTTGCTACAAATGGCAACTGTCGATTCAAGTCAGGTTGAGAATACTTGGGATATGATGAAATTGCCTGAGCAATAGGTCTTTACATACCGACATAGGGCATCTGCATTTGGTGACCTTTGTATGGTTGTTGAACAAAACCAGTATAAGGTGGTTGTTGATAACCAGATTGAATGTGTGATTGTTCATTACCTGCAAAGCTTTGTTGACCAAGACCTTGGTAACCTTGAGATTGACCAAAACCAAGTTGAGCCTTTGGAACAAGTCCAAACTGGGGTTGGAATTGCTGGAATTAGGGTTGTTGAAATTGAGGTTGCCACGGTTGTTGAATCAATTGTTGTTGTTGTTGGTACAACTGTTGTTGATTTAACGCTTGTCGTTGTCCAGCAATGAAAGGTTAGCCAGGTTGTGAATAAACTATACCAGTGTAAGCTTGGGTCAGTACAGATAAGGGTATACTAACCTGAGGTTGTTGTTGAACTCCAGAAACAAGTGGTTGTTGTACAACAACTTGAGGAACTTGAACTTCTTGACTTGAAACTTGTGATTGCAAGGTAGAAGGACCATTTTTACTGGTTGAGATACAACAGTTTGAACTTGTGACTATGGTATAGTAGTAACAACTGGTGTAATGGGAATAGCTGAAACAGTTTGCATTGGTTGTGTTGGATACACAAACCTTGGTTGAACTGGCATTGTTGGTTGCCATTGACAAAATCTAATTCCAGATTGACCTGAATACTATGGGATATTACCATATGGTAGTCCCCCAGAATAAGGAGGATACGGTGAATAAGCATATTGCTCTCCATATGGTGGCAATCCAGTATTTAATGGATACCTAGGTCTATGTTGACCATATTGCCCATCTTGATACTAATATGCAGGATCAAACTGTTGAGTTCCCATTAGAGAAGAACCAGGTAAAATTCTAGTTGAGGACATGGGTGATGACCATGGTGTAGAAGCAACCCCTGAGTGGGTTCCAAACAATGATTGGTAACCAATCGGGACAGATGATTCACCATACGAGTGCGACTCAAGTGTGGTAGAAAACATTGAAGAGGTTACAATAGAAAATTCTACTGTAACTGTAACAAATGATACAGTCTGAGATGCTCTGAAGGCGCTGGTTGATGGCTCAAGGCAGGCTGAAGGCTGGTTGATTGCTCAAGGCTGGTTGATGGCTCAAGGTTGGCCGAAGGCTGCTGAAGGCTCAAGGTTGGCCGAAGGTTGGCTGAATTTCAAACCCTGCCTTTCTTTCAAATGAGATTTTCTCTTCATAAACAAATCTCGATCCACTTGAAAGGCAGGGTCTGAAATTCAGCCAACCTTTGGCCAACCTTGAGCCTTGAACCGCCTTCGGCTAGCCTTGAGCCATCAACTAGCCTTGAGCAATCAACCAGACTTCAGCCTGCCTTGAGCCATCAACCAGCGCCTTCGTCCATCCAGTCATCCATAGCTAATTGACCCAAAAGTTGTCCTAAAGAATCAACGGGTACTTGGAAAGAAGCGGGATCAAATGAAGCAAAAAAATCAGGAGTATTAGGGTAAAGATAAAGCCCAGTTCCAAAGTGAAACGGGGTTCCAGGTGTGGAATCTTCTTCCAGTTCCTTCTCTATAACAATTAAACCTGGTGGAAGAACTTCACCATCAGGTCCGTAAAAGATTTCTGGTGTTGATCAAGTTGACGTTTCAATAGTTACTGATGTTTGAGGGGTAACCGGTTGATCGTCTTCCAATAAAGTAACAACTTCTGAATGTTCAAATTCGAAGTCCAGATGTTCGGGTAAATGAACAAAAGTTTCTGAAACAGGTTCTTGAACAACTTCAGGTTCAGATGTAACTTATGTTTGAACTAGGATAGATTCTGGATTAACTTCTGGTTGAACTGATTCAAGTTCAGAAGTACTTTCTTATTGAGAAATTTCAAGTTGAGGATCAACTTGTTGTTGAACAACTTCAGTTATTGTTTCACTAGCATCAGTGCTAATGTCCTCAAGTAATTGTGAAACTTCTTCTTCAGGAACAGATGTACCAGAAATAGTTGGAGTAACTAAAGTCTCTGTACTTACCAAAATAGATGATTTAGGTAACTCAGATAAAGAACTAAGAGTTCTTGATGTACTAGACTCAGTTAAGCAAGACCGCTTTGCCCAAATTGGTGTCGCTTCGGGAGGCAAAGGCAGTTTGCTCGCTATTCTCCACGAATAATAGGGTATGGGTTCCTCCATGATTGTTGATTAATTTTATTATCAAAAAATAAATAAACAAAAAGGGTTATACTAGGCAAAAGGTTTACCAAGCAACTGTGAACTGCAGAATACCTCTTGGTGAACCAAGAAGTACAGGAAGGCAATCTCCCTTAATGATGTGTTAGGTGTATCACAGTTTACAAGGTGGCCAACTCGGTTACTTAAGGATGGATAGCAGCCTAGAGTTTTCCTCCCATATATACCCCAAGGTACGTGGAGGCCCAGTCCGTATAAGCGTTGTTTAATGCAAAACCGCACAGTGAGAGCATTCCCATATAATTTATGTATTGTAACACCACCCTATATACTCGAAGGTACGTGGACGAGCTACGATATACTCATGTACGTGGAATGAGGTATCACACTCAGGATGTATTGCAGATAAGTTAGCGATAGCTTCTTTGTTTTACGACGTCAGAACACGTCTCTAGCATAGAACCACTAAATGTTCTCATTAATGACAATGCTCCATTAGGTAAATTGATGTTTATTTTAAGTTGATCTTTCTTAGGAATTTTCCTTTCAAGTTCACCACGTGATGTATTCTAAAATTCCTAGGAATGCAACTATCATGATAAGCATTTTTTCCATTCAGTTTAATGATGAAAATCCTAGCTACTTAGGGATAGAGCAATCAGATTCCTCTTGATCAAAGAGCAAAGAGCACAATCTAAATGAAAATTCCCTACACTATTCCTATCAGCACACACAAACTTTTTTAATGCAACATGCATGTATTTCTTTTTTATTTCCCTTAATGTCAATGCACAAAAAGGAAAACTAATGCACAATCCATCAATAAACTCTTTTCATAAAAATGATGATTTTGCGACAATTTCTTTTCAAGGAAAGGAAGACTTTAGGACACTTTCATTTGCAAAGAAATGAGGAATTATGACACTTTCAACGAAAAGACTAATCATATGCACACAACAATCAATCGCTCTTTCATGAATGAAGACTTTACGACAATTCAATTTTCAAAGGAAAAGATGATTTTATGACACTTTCTTTCATCAAAGATCAATCAACCAAAAAACAAAATTTTGACTATAGATTTAAAGTGACAAAGTAAATACATAAGAAACATTTACCAATCCTAGTCTAAGTAGGGCTAGCTAAGGAGATGAAAAACTATTTTCAGAGACAAGACATCATTGACATTTAGCAAATCATTCAAACAAGAGAAAATTGGCAAAAAACTTCAGCTCCTAGATGGGAAACTAACTCTCAAGGGATCAGCGTAGGCTGCAGTGAGAGATAGTGTGCTTCAGTGCAATAGATCTATGTGAGAAGTGCATTGTAGCACACTATGTCCTTCACTAGGCTGCACTAATGATAGTAAGCCATTTTTTAAGGCAATTTGACACATTTTTTACTCAATTTTCAATGAAATGAGACTAAAATTCAATCAACGACCACAAGTACAGTATGTAAAAATTTCTTAAGAGGCTGATAAGCTACTAAGATGGATAATCGATCCCTAGTGGAGTCGCCAATTTTTTTGGGAATTTTAGTGTCTTTGGATAAACGCCTAAACCCCTCGACTAGTAGCTAAGTCTACAACAAAAGAGCAAAGCATTCTCTACTTTTTCTATAACCAATAGGTTAAATAAGACAGTAAAGAAGCCTACCTGAAGCTTTTGCTTACTCCTTATCTCCCTTGACCAATTTTGTCGCTCCTTTTTGTACTTAATCTGCTTGAAAAGTACCTAGGTGCATATAGACAGAAGACAAAAACCGATCAAAGCATATGATAATGATCTATTGATTAAACATAAAATGGAATCAAGTGCATAATACACATATGAAAGAATCAATAAACAATACAAACATATTGAAAAAGCTTTGAACACTTTATTAGTAAAAGGAAGAGTTACAACCCAATTTGCTTGATTCAATGCCACTCCTCTAGTTCAATCCCATCCTCTCCTAATAACAAGTAAGACATTTTGACATCATTACAATACTTGAAACCAACTCAAGTCTCATACTAACAACATATCCCTATAATTCAATGATTTCCATCCCTTGATCACTTAGATGAGTGGTATTTTTATAGGTGAATGAAGGAAGTTATGCCATAAATGGTGACAATGAATGCTCTCCCAAACTTACGATTTAGTTCCATGGAGGAAGGGATAAAGGGATTGATGTTCCTTAACTCCCTCCCTCATCCAATTTCGAGCCCAAATGTGTGGATAGCCTTGGGAAACTTCTAGAGGCATTCTATGGATAAGAATATTCCAAAAGCCAATGCATATTTCGCTCAAATTCACCCAGCGCAGGCCAAAGAGGGCTCAAGTGCGTTGCAATGCACCTTGGCAGTGTACTGGGCTACACTGTAGTGCACCCTGATAAAGGCCTGCCTACGCTGATCTTCTTAGAGGCAATTTTTGGATGATTTCAGTCATGGAAACTCTTGGGAAGGAGGCATTCTGATGGTTGACTTCATTAGGGCATGTAACAACTGAATTAGGGTTTAATGGGCCCTAATAGTACTGATCTATAAGTCAGGGTTAATGTGTCCAAATGGATCTGTAACACGTCTACATCTATTTAACCCTCAAATATGGTAATGTTAAAGTTAACTTGTACCTTAAAGGGTGTGGCACTTCCAGAGTAGTTGTTAGAAGTAGATGTGTTGCCCCTGGATAGTCACTGACGCATCTGGGAAAAGTTGTCCATTATCACATTCCTTTGTCGCTCAAGGGCCTCTTCGAGCAAGATTTTGATAAGATCTCCTACCCCCTCATCTTTCTTTTCATCCACCATGGGAGGTCGTCGAGATTTGCGAGGCTGGTCTTGCAAAGGTTCGACGAGTTCAAGCCCTATCTCTTTATATCTTGACCTTGTTGGGGACATGCAAAGAAAGACAGAGAAAGAGCAGACCACTCTGATACCACTTATCTAGATTTAAATAGGAACACAAAAAATTACAGATATAACCATACATATAGAGATGTAGCAGAACTAATACTTCATTTCATTACTGTAAAATATTGAATATGCTTACAAACAAAAATGGAAATAAACTAGCTAGGGCAATGGTAGCTTATCTCTGAGAAGAGATGTGGTGACTACATGCCTCTCAACTGTCTTACAATGAGGCTCAAAGGCTTATTTATTGTTGATAAACAATGGAAAACCCTAACCATCTAAAAACCTAACCCTAGAAGATGAAACGCCAAACTATGGGCCCCGTTTGGGTAAATTGGTACATCAACTTCCCGGGATCGTAACTTTAGCATATGATCTCCGTTTGACGCGCACAATATCTCATTACAAAGATCTATCCAATAAATACAACTTTTGAAATATCAACATCGGTCCATGGACCCAGGTTGCTCCCAGTTTTCCCAAAAAACATAGTTTAGGGCCTCAAAACGGCTCCGGAAGTTCAGGACCCGAAAAATTGCTAAAAATAGTAAATTGTGCTACAATCAAGGAAACTAAAAAGCTGAAAGAAACAGTGGTGGGGGTCCAAGTGGACTTGGAAGGTGGCCACCAATATCCACCTGGATTAAGATAGGATTGAAGAGAGAGAGAGAAGGATAGTGATGGGGTAAGAGAGAGGATTAGAGGGAAAAGAGAGAGAGAGAGAGAGAGGGAGAGAGGGAGAGAGAGTGTGATGGGGGAAGAGAGAGGGAGGTAGGAGAGAAAGGGAGAAAGAGGAAGTATGAGAGAGAAGATTTGAGAGAGAGGAGGAGATAGGGAGGGAGAGAGGAGAAGAGAGGGATTGATAGGGAGATGGAGTTGGAGAGGAGAGAGGGAGGGAAGAAGAAATACATAGAGTGAGAAGTGGAGAGAGAGAGGGAGTAACAATGGAGAGATGGAGAGAGATTGTGTATGTTTGGGGTTGAGATAAAGACAATGAAGGAGAGATGGAGAGAATGGGGGAGAGAAGGAGAGAGGGAGGGATATAGTAACAGAGTTGGAGGTTGGAGAGTAAGAGAGAGAAAGAGAGAAAGAGAGGAAGGAAGAGAGAGAGGATGTGAGAGAGCGGAGTGAGGGAGGGAAAGAGAAATGGAGTTGGAGGGGGAGAGAGAGAAAGGTAAGAAAAAATAAATATAGAGAGAAAGTTGTAGAGAGAGAGAGGAAGTGATAAGGAGGATGGGGAGAGAGGGAGAGAGGATAGAAGTAGGGAAGAGAGATAGAAGCGGGGGAGAGGGAGAGAAGGGGAAGAGAGAGAGAGAGAGAGAGAGGGAGAGGGAGGCATGGGTAGATATATTGGAAAAATAGAGTGTATGTTTTGGCGGTGATATAGAGAAGCAAGCGGAGATAGAGATATAGATGTAAAGTGAAGAGAGGAAAGAAGAGAGAGATGGAGAGAGGGAGGGAGGGACAAAGATATTGATAGATATGAAGTGAAATAGCATGTGTGTTGGGGGTTGAGATAGAGTGGAAAATAAGGAGAGATGGAGGGAGGTATAGATAAATATGGGGGTGGGGGGGGAGAGGGAAGAATATTTCTTGCACTAGATACATTGATTTCAGTGTAGACAGTGATTTCTAATCCAATTTGATTTCTTGCACTAGATGCATTAATTTTAGTGTAGATGTTGATTGCTAATGATATTTGATTGCTTTCACTAGATGCATTAATTTCAATGTACATGATTTCTAATCCTATTTTATTTCTTGCACTAAATGCATTGATTTCAATGTAGATGGTGATTTCTATTCCTATTTGACTGCTTGCACTAGATACATTGATTTCAATGTAGATGTTGATTTCTAATAATGTTTGATTGCTTGCACTATATGCATTGATTTCAGTGTAGATGGCGATTTCTAATCTTATTTTATTGCTTGCTCTAAATGCATTGATTTCAATGTAGATGGTGATTTCTAATCCTACTTGATTGCTTGCACTAGATGCATTGATTTCACTATAGATGTTGCTTTATAATCCTATTTGCTTACTTGCACTAGGTGCATTAATTTCCGTGTAGATGTTGGTTTATAATCCAATTTTCTTACGTGCACTAGATGAATTAATTTGAGTGTAAACGTTGATTTCTAATCTTATTTGATTGCTTTCATTAGATGCAGTGACTTTAGTGTAAATGTTGTTTTGTAATCTTATTTAATTGCTTGCATTAGATTCATTAATTTCAGTGTAAATGTTGATTTCTGTTTTGATGTAATTGGATGTATGATGGTACATTAATTTTAAAGTGATTGGATTAACATTGTGCATTGATTTCATTGTAAGCACAAAAAATTATTGAAAATGTACATTGATTTTTGTGTTATAGTAATTCAACCTATTAATATTGGAGAGAAGGAGAGACAAGGAATGATGTTTACTACAATAGATTGTGCTAAAGATATAAATGGTTTATGGTTTAACCTATCATTTTCATATAATCGATATGAAAATATGACAATCAATATGGAAAGATGACAAAAGTAAAAAGGGTGACAATAAGAATATTAGAAGAAAGTAGTTTTATATTAACCACAATGAAGACTATTTGTAGTTGACAAAATTCTTATTATTCACATTTTCTATCATTCAACACTATTACATTGTCCCTTTACATTCAAAATTTATATTTCATAATTTTCCATCATTAAAGTTATTATCATCACAACAAACTAAGGCAACTAAGCAAATTTAAAATTAAAATATATAGATTAATCTGAGACATATTAGCATATTTTAAATGATTATATTAATATTAGATGAATTTACATATTATTCATAAAATTAATCATATGTTCGTAAGATTTTCTTTGGCCGGACATGACTGAAACAAACCTAAATCCATCTTAACTCTAGATCTATCAAGCACCGAGAGGGATTAAATCTCTTGGATACAAAAATTTCCTCAAGTTTTTCACTCAAAAAAGAGGTTTTCACCTCAAGATATGTGATCCCTCTCGTCGCTTGATAGATCCGGAGTTAAGATGGAACTAGGCTGGCTTTATTTTCAAATTGAGGAAATTACAAATATTTTTGAAAGTAACTTTTCATTAAAATAATAATTCTTTACTTTCAATTACATAAATTGATATAAAAATAGATTGGATCTATCTTAATTTTAGATCTTAATTTTGGTCCAAGAAATAGGCTTGGAGTGATGTGGAGTGGATAGATTTGATCCTTAAGTACAAAATGCATAGTTGTCTATTCTTAATATACAAAAGGAACAATAATAATTAATATTCTCTTTTTTTAATTTTATTGAATTAATTATTAATCAAAAATAGATTTTACTAAAAGCACATGCTTTTATTGGAAGTAGTTTAGGTGATGGAAATAAAGGAAACTAATTTTCTTGTAAGCATTTTCTAAATTGTGTCTCCACTCAAACACTCTCATAGGAAAAAAAATCTTGACCCCACCCATCAAACAAGCCACCCAATTTCACCTTGGTGGTCGTCTCTCACTCTTTAGACTACAAGAAGGATATCCTTATCTAGGGGGGAATCCTTAAATATCGAGCTAAATTAGGTGATTGGGTAATGAAAGGAAGTTCCTTAACGAAGACTAGTGATTTGACACTACTCACTCTCAAAGTAAAAGGTCAGGGATAAGTGTGCAAATAGTCAAACAAACCATGAGTTATTAACAAATTTTGAATGGTTTTAATCACAACTATGCTTATTCATGCAACCAAATTATACTTGAAAAATGAAAGATAAATCTTGCTCAATTAACCATATAGCATGAGATTCTAGTGAAGCATATATACAATGGAAAAAAAAAAAAAAAATAGAAAATGAATCATAAATTGTCTATACAAGTAAGGCATTAGATCATTCATTCATCATATTCATGAGCATTGGAGATTGAGAGTTCATTATCTTCATCAAGAGACCATTCCACAATTAAGATATCATACACCAACAATATTAACTATGTTTGGGACAACAAAGATTTATGTGTTTGGATGATAAATAAAGGAAATATTCAAACTTGTCATTGTTACTAAGGACAATGAAGACAACAAAGTTGAATGTGGACTACTTACACGTTTGTAACATTCAAATGTCATCCATTTATCATCATGCAAATTGCATGAAGGAAATTTGGTAGTGGTACTAAGTGAACATTCTTTGATCGAAGTTCATACCCTCTCCTTAGCACTACCACTTTGCAAGACAAAGAAGAAATGTGAAATATATGTGCAACCAACTAAACAAGTTGGAAAGGTTGTTGCAACATATATAAGTGGTCATGTCCTGTTGCAAAAGGAGGTGTTGGCCCACTCCCCTTTTCAATAATTTGTCAACCTTTGAATTTGATTCCCTGTGAATGTGATCAAATGATATGACCCTAAAGTTTCTAATAAGCTCCATAATATTAATCATCCTTTGATCCAATAAAGAAGTGCACAAGGAGGTATAACCTTTCACCCAATCTAAAACAACCTTTGAATCCCTATGACTTGTAAGTTTAGATTGTTGAAGTGATGCAATTAAAATGACTAACCTAAACGGCTAATTCATATTATTGTAGTTTTTGTTAGGTAGTCATATTTTTTTTCTAGACTAAATTAGTCATTTATGTTAATCATTTTTAGTAGTATTATTTATTAGCTAGTCATATATCTTAACTGGTGACTAAAATAGTCATTTATGTTAGTCGTTTTTAGTTGGTCTCTTAATATTGCTAATTTTTGGTAGTATTTCACTTGGAAAAGTTGTGGTGATTAAATTTTTTAGTCACCTAGTCACTAATTTCACCATTTTCTACTAGTGTCTCCATATGTTGATCTGAACTGTCCAAATATTTCATGAGACTTGCATTAAGTCCCTCATTATCACGCTCCAAGTGGTTTGTGAGATTCTCAATATATTTCTTCTCAACATCATCCCCATCCTCACCAAGAAATGGTCCTTACTCTGGTTCACAAATGCACACATGCATATTTTCTCTAAGTTCTTCATCCTTCAATTGAGCATTCAACCTATGCTCCAACTTCACTTGCAGCCTAGGCCACTTTACTTTCTTCCCCATAATCCATCTGCACCTTTGGTCTTTCTCACCTTTCCGTAGCAGTTCCATTAGTACATTCAACTATACTTTTATCTCAACAACTTCTCAATCAACCTCCTCTTGACTCATCCTTCTCTTTATGTCAATTTCTTTGGCATCTTCTTTTTTTTTTTTTTTGGCTTCACTATGAACCCATGACATGACTATCAGTAGTCACCTTCCCTCTTCCTTTGTGAGCTTTACCTTGCCCACTTGTAGACTGCCTCCAAGCCTCTATAATAACAAGTTAGTCCTTAACTTGTTACAATACCTCACCAAGCTATCTTTGAGCCCGGCCTCTCGGTATCCTTGGTTCTTTCTTCTACAACATGTTGAGATTCTCTACTCCCCTTAGGATTTTGCAAATATTCACTTCCTCTGAGAACATTCATTTGTCCTCCTTCTTCTAACCTTAGTTGGAACTTATAAAGGTTCTTTTCCACAATTCTTCAATAACTTCATTTTTCTTGGTTACAATTCTCCTACGATAACTCTCCTCTTACTTGTTGCTACCTACAAATTAACAATAACAATGTCAATTTAAAAACATAGGTATCTTCCATTATCATACTATATATGATCTTCACTTCTTACAGTTCTGTCAACTTCATTGTTGAAATTGTTTCTTCTCGGTCTACAAATTTCCTATGGTAGTATTTATTGTCTTTCACAAGCTTCTACTCCCAAAGTAGACAATTTCCTTTTTTTGTAAACTTTTAAAAAACATCATTGTTCTTCTTCTTCTTCTCTAAGAGCTCAACCTGCAAATATCATTTCTTGATCAATTAATTAAAACATTAAAGCTTCACCTTTCATATTTCACCAAATTTAATCCTATGAAAGTTCTACAAGCTTTGTCCTTTGCTATGTTTGAACTCTTCCAAAAGAATATTCGCCTATTATTTATCCAAAGAGATTTCTATCATCTCATCTTCTCACCAAAGAGCTTTCTAGATCTGATACAACTTGTTGTAGGAAATTTGACTTTTCCTGCAAGCTCAAGTTCTTTGATTCTTTTAGATGCCAATGCATTTTTGACATCAAGGTGTTCATACACCTTCTTCTATAACGCTCTCATTTTGCAAGGTTGATCACACAAAAACACCTCAATCCACACACAGGGAATTGTTTATCATCAACAAGTCTTCTACTTGTTCTGCTAGATTTACTCACACCAAAATCCATAATCCTTCACTAGATTCTTCTAAGTCATGGAGACTTTTATAGAATTTTGAACCTATATAGGCTCTACCCAAATTCAATTTTGATCTTAACTAGAATTCTAAAAGGGATTTTTACCCAACTCTGCTCTAAACGAGTCTTATCAATCTTGTTTATTCTCCTTACAGTCGCTCACATAGATAGGTTGTCTTCGAATATGAATTCATGTGCAGATTTAGTTAATCTTACATTAACAAACATCCACTAGATCGTGAATGCATTCATACATAATACATGGAAAGAGACACACAATAATATGGTAATTTTCCTTCTCATTCATCATCACAAGAATTGTACATACAAACATCAAAAACATTATTTTCTCTCCATTCACTCTATATGGCCTAATTCTACACTCATTTGGCTATTAGCCTTACCTATAGGCCTACGATGATTAAATAGAGATTTAGAAGAAAACTAGATTTTTCTACATCCACAAATAACTCCCTAAATCACTCATGCTTTTCAGGGTGAAAGAAACGTGTTTTTTCCTTTTTGACAAAATCCTGCCTACCCATAGCTTTTCTAAACCTATGACTCATACTTCCTATAATAATAAAAGAAACTAAGAATATTTACAAATAAGGAATTAAAATTCATTTTCAATGTTGAATCCCCTTTTGAGTTTTTCTTCAAAAATTTTGATGGCTTTGGGAAGCTTTAATGCTCCTACATCAAGTCTACTAATGGGTTTCGAGAACTTTCCCCAGAACCAATCTAGGAGTAACTGACATGTTTAGAAAGGGAAGGGACCTCCCATCAACAACAACTTTCAGAAACTGAAGTTTTAGTGGACCTAGCAGATTGGATACCCAATGTGGGGCACACTCATGGTGGGTTTAACCAATATATGCACACCACATATTTGTATTGGCATCTAAAGTTCCTCCTTATAAGAATTTTGTAGGACTACACTAAGCACAGGGCTAACATTCTGCACTCCATGGAGCATCTCCATAGAAATCTACAGGACATTGATCACTATATGAGCCACATCAAGCATCATATAGGCATTCCTCCACTAGTTGTTGACACCCCCAATGACATGGAAGAACAAATCTAGGTGGTTGCTACAAATTTTGACTCTTTCACTTGTTAGTTATTCTCTTGCCTATTTTGTTTCTATATAAAATAGTTCTATCTCTACACAAGTCTGATCATTTTTTTGTATGCAAACTCTACTCATTTTGTAAAACATGATATCACTCTCCTCTCAGAGAAGAGTGCACCTTTGACTATGGTCAAATCTCCCTAGTGAAAAACTAGCCTAGCATTACAAGTTCATCCATGTGAATTTTACCCATATATATAATATATATATAATATATATATATAATATAAATAAAATATATATATATATATAATATATATATATATATATAATATATATACATAATTAATTATATTATATAATTGATTCCTTAATTAATGTGTTATAATTATTTAACATTGATTATTTTTTATATTAAATTATAATGATAATGTTATTTGATCAATAATAATAGGATTGAGGGATCATATTCCAAACTAAGATCCATAATAACTCTACATATTAAATACTAATGAAAGATAAAAATTAAAAATAACCTTTTTTTTAAAGAATTAAAACTAGCCTAAATCCATCTTAAGTCCACATCTATAAGCACCTAGAGGGATTAATTCTCTTAAAGTGCAAACTTATTTTAGCACTGTAAAAACTATTAAATCGTGAAACTTTGTAGAGTTTCCCCTTTAATTTATATGGCTACTAATTATAATACAATCTTAAAATTGTAGAAATCCATAATATAGTTCTAAAACTTCACATAACCCATGTGAAACAAAGTTGGATAGGTCCACTTTCGAAACTTTTTTAGAACACAATAAAATACAATAATGTAGTTTGATTTTTGATATTTTCATCTTTGATGAGTATATATTTATCTTTTGGGGATATATTCTCTTTCATTTTTATTAAAAATCTGATCAATTTTATCTAAATATTTTCTCCCTTTTTCCACTAGTGACATTTTGTAGTGGAATTGATTCAACAAATAATTGTTTTAAGCATAAATTTTGTAATCTATACTATCCAAATCTGCCTAATTTTTTTTTAAGTAATAAATCCAAAAATGAAGCATATTCATGAAAATGAAAAGAGAGAAAAAAAACAACAAAAAAAACATAAATCCCAAATAGTTATATTGAAAAACATGTAAACCTTCAAATTAAAAATAAATAAATAAATAAAATTAAAAAATAAATAAAATCAAAATCTAATTACCTAACAAATTAAACCCTAAATCTTAAGGATTTATTCTAAACTACTTCCAACAATTACTATAGTAATGTGAAACCATAACATATATAAGAAATGGCAATGACAAGAATAGCTAAAGAAACAACTAAATGCTTCCATGCTTAAAAAATTGAAGCATAGAGAAGTTACTACTTTGGAAGAATCAAAGACATAACACAGTAAATATGGTGATTATGTTAGATAATCATATATTAATCAGTATTTGATTATTTCAACATCTTCACCTACATATTAATCAAATAAGCAATATAAATGAAAATAAAAAAATGCGAAGGTATAAAATTGCACAAAATTGCATCGCACACCTACCTAGAAGCTAGGGACAATAAAAAAAACCATAATTAATTGATACTTCAAAATTTTCCTTTAGTCTTGCCTTGCACATGAGGAACCAAAGCCTTACATGTTAAAATCCTTTAGGGGAAAAATAGATTGAAACTGTAACAAAGCCCTCACATAATGTGACATATTATTTCTAAAGATGTTGGTGATATAAACGAATATAACGACATTGTCCTAATTGCATTTTCCTCCCCTAGTTTTGATACACATTTTCTCTTGAGGCATCTTCTGTCCTATGTCGTCAATATATAGAAAAAAATATATACAATATTGATTAGGATTCATCAAATATTTTAAATACCATTGGTTATTAATTATATTTAAATAATTTGACCAAATCAACCTAACATTATATAATGTTTTACAACATTGTTGTTGGGTTGTAAAGCATCTCTTGGTACAATCATATAATTACCAAATAGTTAATTATAAAAAATCAATTATTAAAAATGATTTTTTAAATTGTATTTTTAATAAATCTAAAATTACTAAATCTTTATTTCAAATGATAAATAATTATTTTGTTCTACCTGAGGTAGTCTTTTTTATAACTAAATATTTATTTATTTTAATTTTTAAAAAAGACACACGTCAATTCCACTTTGAGCAAATAGATAATATTGTACATATTTTTATATTAAAACTATAAAATATACTTTTAACGCATAATTTTTCTTTATAATTTGGATTTAATAAATATAAATTACAATATAATATAATAAAAAATCTATAAAATAATAGGTTAAAAATAAATAAATAAGTAAAGCCTTATCATTAAGGATTTCAATATATAAAATCATTCAATAATACTTTCAAAGCATTTTAATAACCACATCAAGTTTTCATAATTTTAAACTCAAAATTTTATCATAAA
Source organism: Pinus taeda (assembly GCA_000404065.3). Lineage (NCBI taxonomy): Eukaryota > Viridiplantae > Streptophyta > Pinopsida > Pinales > Pinaceae > Pinus > Pinus taeda. The sequence continues at coordinate 500,372 of APFE030198766.1, read as the reverse complement.
TTAATTAATAAATAAAAATGATTTATTCATTTTTATAAATCATTAATGATAAAAGTAATCACCACATATTCTATAACTAATTATTATTACATATTTAATAATAAAAAAGAAAATTAAAAATATTAACTAAATATTTTATAGTAGAGTTGTTTTTAGTGTGATTTTTTGGACTTGTCAATGTTGGAATCAAGTGGAAAAATTTGAAGTGAAATCTTAATTTGTGTTATTTAAACTAGTTTTTTGACCCCATATATGGATTAAGCACCCTCAAAAACCCTTAGAGCACTTAGATTGTGAAAAGATTACCTGTCAAACTTGTGATTCAATAAATCCTATCAACTTTTAAAAAAATTATACCCAAAAAAACCCAAAAAAACTTCTAAAAATTCAAACTCAAAACACTTTTATAATACTTTTATACATTAGATTTATATACCATGTCTTTATTGTCCTTTCACAAGGTCAATCAGTATAAAAGGCTAACAAAATATTTGCAGTTGTCTATAATGAGACTTTTTGAAAGCCTTTCTGGTGGGTTTTTCCAGTCAAAATCCGGCAGCAATTTATTGTAATTGCAAGTTTGATAGCTAGTTTCTGCACAATCAAAACATCCCAGGGGTTTTTCAGGGTGTTGAATCCATATATGCAGTTAAAAAACCATTTTAACTACAACAAATCAAGATTTAAGCTCAATTTCTTCCGCCGGATTCCGTCACGGGAATCTCCAAAAAATCGCATTATAAACAACTCCAAAATATTTTAGCATGCTTTTATACATTATATATAAAATTTTAAATATAACGCAACTCTATTATTTTTTCACAAAGTAAATAACTTTGTGACATGGGAATACCATTGTCTTTATAAACACAGCGCATTAATTTAGAAGAGGTTAAGAAAATACTATATCATGCTTTTATATCTTAGATTTTATATGACACATCTTTATTGTCCTTTCACAAAGTCAATAAATTAATGCTATTGAAAACCATTAAAAAATGTCAGCAAAATATTTTAGCATTACATATAAAATTTTAAATATATAAAACAACTTTATAGTCCTTAACAAAGTCGATAAATTCATGCCATTAAAAACCATTGTCTTTATAAACACCTACATTGCATGAAAACTATTGTTTTTATAACTAACCCTACCTTTCATAAATAACTATTGTTTTTATAACTAACCCTACCTTTCATAAATATAGCTATCAAGTAGAATAATTATTCAGTGGTATAAATGAAAAAGTTACATTGCATGAAAACCATTGTCTTTATAAACACCTACATTGCATGAAAACTATTGTTTTTATAACTAACCCTACCTTTCATAAATATAGTTATCAAGTAGAATAATTATTCAGGTGTATAAATGAAAAGTTTTGAAAAATAATATAGTATAGGAAATATTTAATTTTTTTTTTAATTTTATAATGATGATGATTAACATTTATTGAGATCATTGAGGTTTATTGGACCTTAAGAAAAGACATTAATGGATACTTTTTAATATTTTATCTCTAGTATGATCAAATATAAGGGAAAGAAGTGTTCTTAGATCACGATAGTTTTCATGATTGAACAAGTCAAGAAGGTTGGTAGTGCAGCAAATGTTTTGGAAATGAGAGTGGATGTGAGTAAGAGTCGGAGAATCCAAGATAAAGTGGTTCTCATCTTCAATCCTCTTAATATCACATAGTTGACATATTCTTTCTTCCTAAGGTGTTTTCAGAATAGACCAATGCCCAGTTTCACTTCGAACCTCATGGGAGTTAGTTCTTATCTTTGCAATGTTCATTTTCTTCAAAGCACTGGTCAATACAGAGATATAATTATGGTTAGCGAGAGTGGATTTGATCACCTCCTTATAATACCTTACTTCCTTTTACCCTTTAGCTCCTTATCATCCCACAATTTATCCTTAAATTTGGAAGTAATAGTATTTTTAATACTATATTTATTCTCCAAGACGATCTCTTCCCTTAAACCAATATTTGACCCAAGACTCGGCAACCTTGTGCCAACCTTGCTTGAGCCAAAGGTGGTGGTTTTGGCAAGAGTTAGAAGAAATTTTGGGGAACCTCTTGGTTTCCATGTTGTAAAGCTTCTTCTTATACATCAAATAGTGAAACATAAGCATGCTTTCAATGGGAGGAAGGCTAGCTTCAATTGTGAATTTTACATATCAAATTTAATTAAATTGATATGCGTATTTATTTTAAAATAGGGTTTATAGAATTTCAATTTAATTATCAATAATTATCACTTCTTGTGAGCTCAACCATAGAGCCTAACCCTAAGAGTGTCAAGAGAATTGAACCGTTGACCTCTCAATAACAAAAGTGCTTTAATGATGAGGACTCAACCAATTGAGCGGTTGATATTTATCTTGAAAGTAATTATATTTTTTTTCTTTTTTAAATTAAATTGATTAAATAAAAGACATGTCATATGAAGAAGTGTCATATGAAATGAGTTATTTTTTTCTCGGCATGTGGTATTGATAAGCCATGATTTTGGCCTATGGTATTGTAACAAAGTCTATTTATAGACTAAGAATTAGCATGTTAAAGTGGGGGTAAATCTCTATGGTTAAGAATTTTATTACATGTTCTTTTAAATGTATAGATGTTTAACTTATATATTATTTCTTTTTATAATTGATAACATTAATAATTGAAAATAAACCTCTACTTTAGTTAAATTTTATGATCTTTATTTATTTTAGCAATGTGAGATGTATCATGAAGTTTTTTATGCTTATTATGGAGTAATTCCTAGGCATTTATTAACCATTTAATTTATATGGCTATGCTAGTTAACATAAATTTAGCAAAGTGCTGATGTAATGGGAAAATCAATTACACATTGATTTATAAACTGCAATTATATGATGAAAAAATAGAAATGCTAATTGTTGATATAAGTGAGACTGTTTCTTCTTCTTTTTTGACACTTTAAAACTAAAATAACATGATTTTTTTTACAGTTGTCTTGATTAGTAAAAAATAGATTGGACAACATTGTCAAAATAGTAGTTGGAATATGCAAATACATAGATTATAAAACTGAAAATAGAACCTGGATGCTATTAGCAACATACACAAAAACTGAAAATAGAACCTGGTTGTTATCAGCAACATACACAATAGCATAATTAATGTGGATTGACAGGTGCAAGATGAGTTTAGTTGCGTATAGGTGGTGGATATCTTCATAAGATAATGGCCTCGATGTGCTCCATGCACTCATCCATGAGCTAATATAACATATGTAATTCCTCTATTTTAAAGGAGGAGTGCATATCGACTTTCATTTTGATCAAATAAAACATTTCCCATTAGACTCTTATGATGCCAATAAAGGTCAATGATATGTAGATACTAACTATGTGGGGATGAAGGAGTCCCCATGTCAGGGATTCAACTTGAGATCGAAGCCATCACCTCGGTGTCTAAAACATTTTCCTTTTCTTTTGTGACTTCTTGGTCCAAATTTGAAATTTCTTATTGAATTCCTAGTGTATTGCACTCCTTAAACCTATTGGCATATGTGTGGGTTGGGGCTTGAACTTGGGCATTGTTGTAAGCTCCACAACCTCCATCACCCAATATCGATCAAGCTTGGTGGAAAGGGATGATGGAGATAATATAAAGAATACTAAATATGTGTGTAATAGGGAGGACGATACTATTGAGTGAGAGAGATGGGATTCATAAGGTGAATTACCACTCCAAGACTCAATAGGACAGGACCAATGGAGAATAGGACCAATTAACAATATAATGATGGACCCTCTTATTTAGTTCAATAGAAATAAAATCCAACAAAGTTGACATAAAAACACCATGCATGTGGAATACATACCTATTGCATGTCGCATCCCACGAAGATGTTTGAGGAGGGAGGTTGATGAGAGAAAACACAAAGATTCTGGTGCTAGAGTCCCTAGTGCTCTAGAAGTTCCCCCTGAATGTTGTTGGTGATCCCTACTAGGAGGACAACCTTGCATCCATGAAAATTAAGCCATTGTGAAATGAGAGAAGCAACCTCCGCTAGGAGGACAACCTTGACTCAAAAAAATCTAACATAAGAAGAATGAGAAAAGAGACCAATCCAAGACGACTTGACCCTTTAAATTGTAAAACTCAAGCCAAAAGGCTAGAAATTCCCTTGACACATAGAAGGATACCAGGCTAGATTGGGAACCTGCTAATATCGTTAGCTAAAAACAATGAACTTGACCTCCTCATACCAAATTGATATATAAAACCAACTCTGAGTGTGTTTTGAATCCCAACACCATCAATAGTGGCCTCCATAAACAAAGATGTATTCATCACTGAGTAAATTTGAATGTGCACTCAAAACTATTGATGGGATGTGTAAATGGGGAGAATGAATGTGTGTTACTTCACTATGATCTGGGTAATGCGGGAGGGTGTATGGCACCACGTCACTTTCCAAATTCTCATGAGGTGGTAGCAAGTAGCCATCCCCTCCTTCCCTGTTCACACCTTGAGACACATCCATTGAGGGCATATAAATAAGCCATTTTCCTAATGAAAATATTGTTTCTCTATCCCTACGACAGTTGAAGAGAATTTAAAATGACAATTAATGGCTATGGTTAACATATGAATTAGCCTTTAGTCTGATCAATTGTCAGGTGGTGTTCATACCATAAGTGTTATCCACTCATCCATCATTCATACATAATTAAATGAACTATGAGGGATATAGACAAGTGGATCTCTTTGATGACCAAGTGGTTGGTGGTTTGAAACAATTGGTGTGTATTGTTTCTATTTCATTAGCAATTACCACATCTTCTCAGCATAAGGTGTCGCATTTTATCATTACATAATACAATTGTACTTGTAGCTCCTATTTTTTCCTTTGTAATTAATTGATTGTTCATTATATCTCTAGAAACCCACACAATCTTGAAAGCATTATCTTCGTATGAGAGACAATTCAAGTATCATTTTCAAAAGTGGCATGCCATGTACATTGCAAGCTAGGCTACATTTGAATGTTGTAAACAATATCTCTAGGGAACAAAAAGTGCAAGAGAGGGATCTAAACATTGTAAGGAGTAATATAGATCATGCATATAAGATGAATGATTAGAATTGTGTACTTTCTACTCTAGGGGTAAAATACCCTTAATTTCTTCCTTGAAAATCCACCCACTTCGTGCATGAAGTGCTTATAGCAATGGAACAAAGGTTAATGTCCAAAAACTTTTTAGTATTTTTGTATATTGATATGATTCAACAACCATGTGACTTACCACTTCATGGTTCTCTTTGGAAACTCTGTGTTGGGGTTAAAGTATAACAAAGAAATACCCATATCCATATCATCAATTCCCTCATCAAAACGCATTGGCACCAGTTCTTCATCCCAATAACACCAACACCAACAACAAAGGAAGAGAAGAATTGCACAAAAATGCATTGAATCATTTATGTCCCTTACATTTAACGATGGTGGACTCCTTCGCCCTCAATGGTGCCTAAGTTGGTTTTTCTCCCCTAATGCTCAAAGTTAAGGTTAAGTGTACACTTCAACAAATATTTATCTCAATTGCACAATGTACTTAATTTTTTTATTGGTTGTCAGTTTTAAGTTAAGGTTAAATGTACACTTCAACAAATATTTATCTCAATTGCACAATGTACTTAATTTTTTTTATTGGTTGTTATTGTTTTGTGCAGTGTTGAAACTCCAAAAAATCCGTGCTCATATCACATGGATGTGATTCAGAGATTCTTTTGAATCAATATGGCCTTGGAAAAATACAAGTGCAATTAGATGTTTATGGATTTCATAATATTTTTACTTCGGTTAAATATTTCAGTTTTCCATTATTATAATAACAACTAATAAAGAACCTAACAACAAAAAATCCAACCTTCCAGATGTCATGTTTATAATGTAATTTTGGCAAAATTGTTTAAAAAACATTGTTGAGTCTTCCGAGAAGAATTTATCTTTATTCTTGACTAATATGCATTTTAATCTAAAATTATGAACCAATCACGAACTACATGATTTCAGAAAATTACATGTTGTAGATGCAAAAAGCATATGTAGAATAGTGTTCTGAGCCACTTACAGATTAATACTCCAAATGGAGTATTCGTGAAAAATCCTGAAGTACGATCTTCAGGGCAAAAGACAAAAAAAACGGGTATGAAAACCCCAGCAATATTACAGAAACAGGGGCCTAGAAACCCCAAAGGGGCAAAACACTAAGCCCCGGAGCAATCCTGTAGAGGGTAACAGAGAAACCCCATACCCATTACAAAGCACATCAAATAAATAGCAGTGGTGTAGCCCCAAGAGAGAGAAGGAAAAACTAACTAGACCATGAACAACTCGGACTCAACACTGAACCACCACAGGCGAAAAACTCCTAAGAAAAGAATCTGTGACAGATAAGCTCAAATCCTGGCGGCCCAGACAATAAAGAGAGGCACGAAATGGGGAAAAAGTTGCCTGGGTAGCCACTCCTCCCCCGTCCCCTCAAACTCTCCTCTTATATCAGATGAACCATAAAAATAAATAAGTTGCCATCTATCTTCCACAACAACCTTCAGAAGCCCCAGCACACCCAGCCAAGTTGCAGCGGCATGAAACAAGAACAGTGTTGGCCAGGTCCACCACGCCTATGTTCCCTTAACGCTCCAAATCTCAGCAAAAGAGAGGCCAACACACTGCCAACTTGCACCGTCTGTAGCAATGAAAATCATTATATCCTGGCCATGATGCAGAGGTGAAACCAGGGGCAGATGCAGAGAGGAAACCGGGGGCAGAGGTGGCTAGGGTTCAACCTCCTCGCCCCTGCACAGTGGAAGATGCTTGTTACCAAAAGTGAATTTTTTTTGCCACGCATGAGTCGGGGAAATTGTTTTATCCTTGTTTCCCAAAGAGTGTTCCAAGAACTATATATATATATATATATATATATATATATATTGTATATATATATATATATATATATATATATATATTCAAAGAAGAATTAATTTTTTTGTAAAAATGTTGTTTATTTTTCTATTTTTTTTTAAAAGTTAACTTGTAATTATTAGTAATATTTAATTTCATGTGTTACATTAATGTTCAATTATATATTTTGGTGAAAAATTGTTTGATAGCCAACGACTTAATATTAGCAAGAAATTAAAACTTGGGAAGGGTGGAGAAGTCTAGAGACACTCCTATATGGGGGACCTCTACTAATGGGAAAAAAATGACCATATCAACATTTGAGAAATCACCTGGCCAAGGCCCCAATTAAAACCTTATCCATTTAGGATGGTGATTTTGATCAGTATGTGGACTCGGTTGCCACTGAGTTAGTTGCTCCTTAAAAAAGAGACTTTCTAATATGATTTTTTAAATGCATATGCAATCTGATCCAATATGCAAGAAGCAAAAAGGAATCTAATATATCTTGATTAAAACAAGGAATAGTCCCTCTCTCAACTAATAAAAGATGCAAGAGAATGGACCAGAATAGAATCTAAGGTTATAATGAGATAGCAAATCATAAAAGCAATTCATATGATTCACAATAGTTAAGGAAAATTTGTGTATTTGGTTACCTAATAAACAATTATAAAAGCCTCAAAAGCACATAATTAGATTCGAATAATAATAAATGAATTCAAGATTAGATATGTCAATGTATCATTGAAATAATTTACTCAACACAATAACATTTAAAACTGAAACTAACATATAATCAGGCTGCTAAATAGTGATCAACCAACACACACAAGTCTACTTGAATTTGTGATTCAATTATAATCTTAGTTTGGCCAATTAAAAAAGGAGGCTTTCAATTAGTTTTAAATGAGCAGCATTTTCATGAATTAACAAACACATGCTTATTTGGAACATAAGATAAATCAGAATTGAATAATATCTTTATTCATAGCCAATTTTGAGCAACAATACTCGTACTGTTTACAAAATAGAGATTTCAAGGCTTTGTTCGAGTCTTATAACTCTTACAACAGTGCACAAAATTGGAATATGGATTCAAGCCTTGGGACATAAGAAATTTCAAGGATCAACTATGACAACGTAAGTTTTCTTCTTGTCTACTATCCTCCCTCTAATCAAGTCCTACAAGTTTCTAATTTCCCTTAAGAAAAATCTCCTACAACAATCTAAACGCTTCTCTCTTTTCCAGAAATTGGAACATTTCCTCTTCTATAGACCTCTTATTTATAATCATACATTCAATTTTAAAAATGAAAATTTGCTTAGTGGCAGTTTCACAAAGATTTGTTTTCTAACTTTGGGTGATGGATAATCCCCTTTTTCTTTCTAAAGCCCCAATCCATAAATTTCGAGGCTCCAAGTGATGATTCTCTTCACCAAACTTTGCAAAAACATCATTATTATTATTATTATTATTATTATTATTATTGGGTTGTGGTTCACGGACACCTTGGTCAACGGGTGGTCGCTACGTCCACGAAAAAATCTGGGTTAATCGGCTCCGAAGGGAATCTAGCCCCGCGGCCCACTAGCAAGGCCTAACCCCAAGGGCTTCGAGCAGAATGGACCCTGTGACCTCCAGAACAGTGAGGCACTAATTTTGACCAATTGAGCTAACCCTTTGGGCTGCAAAAATTTCATTATATTATCATTAAAAAACTATATTAAAATTGAAAGAAAAACTCAGATTTAAAACATTTGCAACTAATTATGCTAACAAAACCCAATTCAATTAGAAATAAAATGCTAAATCTGGGCCCAAATCATTCTGTGTTATTGCATTTCTAATAGATAGACAACCTTGTGATTGTATCCCCATAGAAAAATGATTTGGTATCTCATTTTGTTTCCATAATTAACTTAGAAAATTTAGTTTGGCTAGATTTTTATAGAACTTTTGTTTGTGGAATTTTAAGAGCATTTAACCTTTAGATTTCCAAAAATAAACTATCCCAAATTATTATTATCCTTGATATTAGCTTTCAAAGAGGCATTAGGGGCTTGATTTCATGCCCCGTAGCCCACAATATGGCTTCTAGAAGACAAGGTCGTGTAACAACTCAGGTGCACTTTGGAAAAATGGTTTGTGTGTTTTGTCGAATAGTTAAATTCAAATAATAGTTATCCTGCATGCATGGATGAAATGAATTTTTAGTGTTTATATAGTTTAGTGGGATGCATGTATGGTATAAATATAGGTAATTCATAGTGTAGGCATGAGTGGCATATTTTTTTGCTTGAAAATCGAAGAATAAATTACACCAAAACATAATTTAACTTGAATCCATTCAATTTAACCCAAAGGCATGCTAATGGTAGTGGTAACCTTCCTACCATAAACCTTCATGCCACCGGCCCTCCCGAGCCATGGAGGGATATGAAAATGGTCATGTTTTATTTTGGCACAGTGCAATGCTAAAATTCTTTTCCCGAAACGAATAAAAAAAGAAAAAGTGTTCCATCTCCTGGTCCTTTCAATTGATGGATCCCATGACAGGGAAAAAATATTATCTTGTGTTACCATTCCCTACGTTAATTGCCAAAATTTCCTTGCCATCGCACCCTCTCAAACCATGCCAGGATTCTAAAACTAGCTCGAACCTAGTGGCAAGTCCCACCTGATGATGTGGCATTCTTGTAGACGTGTCATGTGGCAATGATGTGGAAAATAATACTAATGTGGTAGCCACATGGAATAGCCACATGTCACATGGAAAAGCACGCTTGGATGGTGATATAATGAGGATGTAGTGACATGTGGTGGTACATGAAGGCGAAATCTATACATTTTTTCCAAGTCGACATTGTCATGTAGTGCTACCACGTTAGCTGCCATGTGTCATGCCACCTCATCACACTAGTGAAAAATGCAAAACTTCAAACAAGCATAACTTATGATCTGGGAGTTCAAATCAGGAAAATTTTATATTGTTGGAAAATTATCAACAAGACAAAGATGATGGAATATCAAAAAGGGAAAACTATGAAACATAAAAATCACTAAAAATAGGAAACCAAAAGCAATCTAAGGAAATATTTCCAAAATTTTATATGGGGGAGCCTTTATTTTTAAGAAAAATTAAAGGGAAGTGTTAAGGCCTCAAGAATTGGCCACACACTAGGACGAATCACTTATCTCTAGTGTTAATGTAATGGGATTAAATTTATTAAAAATCAAATGTTAAGTTTCATAATATCCTCAAACATCGCATCAATTTCTATGGGTCCCACATAAGACAAATCAAATAATATGAATTCACAAATATTTGAATACTTGATATCTTCTCAGTCTTAAATGATGAATCCAATTAAAGGGAAATTTATTTAATATCTTCCTCATAATATCAGATAAAGGAGGTATGGCTCTGAAATTTCATAGTGAGTAAACATCTATTAAATGTGTAATTTATTTGTCTTTGTCGATATTTCTTGTCTACCCACAAGCGCCCATAGCCACGATGAAGATGTATCAACACAATACAAGCATATCCCTACTACTAGAGAGTATCCATAGCCCTAGCGGGTTTGGTTGTACTTCCTACACTTTTTAGTGCTTTCAACTCACTTATGTTACCACCCTTTAGATTCAATTGGTTGAGAATTGCATTGTGCAATTAGGTGTAGCGAGTGGGGTGGTATAAGAGATGCTTTTATTTTCAAGGCCATAATTGTAATACTTTAAATTTGACTCCAACAACCCTCCCCTAAGCTCTCATCATAAAGGATTTAGTGTGGTGAGATAAGGGATGAGATTCAAAGAAAAGACTAGAGCAAACTCTTTCTTCTATAAAAGCATATCCCTGTTACTAGTGAGTGTCCATAGCCCCAACCAATTTGGTTGTACTTCCTGAACTTTTATGTACTTTCAACTCTCTTATGTTACCACCCTTTAGATTCAATTGGTTGACAATTGCATTGTGAAATTGGGTGTAGAGAGTGGGGTGGTACAAGAGATGCTTTTATTTTCAAGGCCATAATTGTAATACTTTAAATTTGACTCCAACAACCCTCCCTTAAGCTCCCATCATAAAGGATTTAGTGTGGTGAGATAAGGGATGGGATTCAAAGAAAAGCCTAGAGCAGACTATTTCTTCTATAAAAGTGAATTATAACACTTGAAAAATATCCTAGTGTTGCTCCAAAATAAATAACCAATGTAGGAAAAAGTGTAAACTTGATAAAGATGATATTCAAATAATTAAAATCCCTTTTTAGTGATAGAGTAAATATTCCCAGAACTACCAATTGGTGTTGCTTTGAAAATATATTGCCTATATAACTTTCAAAAGACAATGAAATCCAAATCCAAATGAAATTAAATAGAAAAGTAATAAACCATACATAACTTCAAAAGATTACAGAAATCAAGAATATAGGAAATTTATCAATTTATGAAATAAAAACAACATTATTGAAAGCATGGAAAAAGAAAACGAAAATAATGAAAAGGTGTAAAACTAGCCCTAAATATAACAAGGTCTCAATAAGACAAATTATGTTAACAAATCATAGTCTAAAATGAAAAGACCAATGAGATATTGAAGAATATATTGAATTTTAAATTTAAATTCCTCACATTTATTTTCAACTAAGTACATCCTTTCATTTAGATTATGATCATGATAGATTCATCTTAAGTGGTATGTTGTTATTCAGGCTCTTATTCTAAGAAAATAACATAATGAAGTTTTAAAAACCTTAACTAGATGTACAACTATGACGCCCAAGTTGTAGGCAGAAAACTAAGATAACAATTATTTTATAAATCACATATGATTTCATCATTGAAATATGATTTCAATATATAATTGGTCTTGTTTAAAATAAAATTAATTATGATGTAAAACATGTTGGACAGAAGCCCCGAGGGTTAGCACAATTGGTCGAGTCCCTGACGTTAAATCACCTTTGCTACTGAGAGGCCACAGGTTCAATTCTCTCAACACTCTTGGGGTTAAGCTCCATGGTTGAGCCAACAAGAAGTGATTCATTCGAGTGGATCTTCACGTTACAAATATTCCATGGACATATCAGTCATTGATCTCAGAGGTTCGTGAACAACATAGAAAAGAAATGTTTGACACGTTCATATGAAGGAAATCTATGAATAATCACATTCTCTTTTTCATAGACTCTAGATGCATTCTAGAGATTCAACAAGATAGTTCATAACTGCATGAAAATATATTAAAATACAAAATGTTGAAACTTATTAAAATAAACTAGTTAACCTACCCCTAAACCTATTCAAAGCTACTAATACTACCAAAACTAAGTAAAATCATACTTCCAATGGAGCCATTCAAGTTGCTTTAAACCTATATACATATGTACATCATAAAACATTAGTAGAGGCTTAATTAATAATAAAATATAGGTAAAAAGATTAATATTATCTACACCTATATCTAAAATGTAAAAAATAAGAACATTGTTATTTACAGGAACTTTTTCTTAAAACAATTTCTCCATCCATGTTTTGATTCTATCGTGAAAATAAATATATAACTATCAGTCCTTAACCAATAGTTTTTCTATTTAAAATTTAGTTGAGTTGCTAAAGTTAGGTTAAAAAAATGCCAGAGATTGGGAAGAGCCTTTGGGTGAATGATTTGGTCAGTAGAAATAATTTGAAGTGGTCTCTCTCAGATGGGGGTAGAAGAGTGTAGGCATAAGGAGGATGGGGAAGGGGAATTATTCCCTCCCACATATTGACTTGAGGTACATGTGGCAAGTTGGCGGCATACATTTCATTACACATGAAACCTTCTAGATGTTGGTTGATAATTTTATTATCAGGTTAGTGAGTTTCGGATGGATAAGTGCAAGCTTGGTTATGGGTGGTCGGGAGGGTCAAAGTGATTGTGAAGAGTATATAGAGGCCACCAACCTATGCATGCTTCATTGTCTTTGATGCTCTGTGTTTGGAATTTATGATGACAAGTGGAGATTCATGGTTGGTGTTGTGGGGGGTAAATTGCATCAAGTTTAGGATCCAAAGGAGGCGAAGCGTTGGGTCTCATCATGTCACAAGAAGATTCTTGTAAAGAAACAAAGCAAATAGGATTTGACAGTTGAAGGAGTGTCTGAGCACTGGCTTTCTGCTTCTAGCATTCTAGTAATCTCCTTTGATATTCCATGTGAACTTCTTAGGTATTTCTTTCTTCCTAGTTGGGGGGAGGGATTATATTGTATGGGATGCCTCTTGAGTTTATGGAAGTATTGACTGGAATTTACAAGCCCTTGAGCAGAAGTTGGAGTTAGTGGTTAGTTGGGCTCCAGGTACGGTGTTTTTGGAGGTAAATTGCATCAAGTTTGGGATCCAAGGGAGGCAAAGAGTTGGGTCTCATCATGTCACTAGAAGATTCTTGTAAAGAAACGAAGCACATAGGATTCAACAATTGAAGGAGTGTCTTAGCACTGTTGTATACTTCTAGTGTTCTGGTAATCTGCTTTAACTATCCATGTGACCTTCTTAGGTATTTATTTCTTCCTAGTTGGGGGGGAGATTCTATTGTATGGTCTACCTCTTGGGTTTATGGAAGTATGAACTAGCATTTACAAGCCCTTGACCAGAAGTTGGAGTTAGTGGTTAGCTGCGCTTCAGGTACGGTGTTCTTTGTCTTCAACTTCAGGGATATGTCCATCTATGTGATTTAGCTATGGGTGGTAATATATAGCCAATTTTCATCGGTTGCAACCCTTCTTTATGGCATAATAGGTTTCGATTTTTTGGTCTTCTTACAAAACTTTGTGTGTTTTCCTTATGCCTTGATGGGTGCATTGTTAACCTAGTCGAAACAGTTATTATTGAAGGTAGGAATTTGTTGTTAACATATAGTAGTAAACTAATAGAGTGACAAGGTAGCCTTGGTCAAGTGCTACCTCCCATAAGAGAGGCTTATGCTTGGTATCAGATAAATTTCATGGTTGGATCTAGGACAATTGAAGTATTGTCAAACCAATGTGTTGCGATAGAGATAGAGTGAGTTTTCGAACATGCTAGAGTTAGGTTAACAATGTTTAGACAACAAAGCATAACACGGAAGGGGTTAGAATTGCGAGGGAAATAAACAGGGCATAGAGGGAAAGTTGTGGTAGGAGGGGGAGAATGTGGAATGGAAGCAGAGTTAGAGGAGGAGGTGGCCTTTCACCGAGCCCCTTCTCCTGACCATGTTGATCTCCCTCCCCCTTTCGATTCTTTAGACTCCTAGGTCCGGTGCATCATCCTTCCTTTGGAACAATTGGAATAGGACCACCACGATGGTCAAAAAATGATATAAGCTTCATGAATGATCTATAAAAAAATCAATGGAATATCTTGGATTATATTGGTTCACCTTGGTGGGGTCAATGGTTATCAGTGGAGCACATGGAAATCATGGAGGAAAGGGCTGCGCACTTGGAGTTACATGTTCATGGTGATAACATGTATTCAGATCCTTTAGGGTAACTATCGAATATTCCTACATAGGAAATTCCTTTCATTCCCTGATGTTGGTGGGTTTTCTATTTATCTTAGAGGTCTTTTTGTTATTTTAATCATTATGTTTTTGGATTCTCAGTGAATTTTGGAACTTTGTAATTAGTTTTTGTGTTTCCCTTCTAGCCAACCAATCTAGTAGGAGTGAGGTTAGAAGATCAATATATTTTGCACAGACATGGTTTTTTTTTTTTACAAAGTCAGTTTTTGTATTATATTTCCGAAAGAAGAAGGGAGACTAAGCTCCTGAAATACGTGCTGAAATGCCATGAAGAGAAAGGAAAGAAGGAATTACAAGTTAAGCAAAATTCCTCCTTGATCCTGCCTTTTGGCCTTCTGGGAAACAAAGACAAGAGATAAATCCTAACAAACTGAAGTAACAGATAGCAACATTCACAAATCATAATCAATCTATCTTGATGTGGCTGATATGCTGAGCAGTGGACTCTTTCGGCTTGTCGTCGACACCGGCTTGCTTGATGCTTGACAAACTTGTGGGAACTGCAATTTTCTTTTCCATCATGTATTTCAAAATTTCAATAGACTCTTCCACATGACCACACCTATTGGAAAGTTGATTGAACTGTTTGTGCAGTGAAGAAATTCTACAATAGAGCAAGTTAATGTCAGCTGCATATTTCTCTTTGATAATATGATTTTGATTGTCAATCTTATCTTCCAAGACCTTCTGATGGGCTCGGACTTGCTCCAGCTTGACCTAGAGATCTGCGCAATGAAGGCAGTCCTCACTCCTCGCCATTGAGACAGAATGAAGAGATGCAGATGCTGAAAGGCCCATGGACCAGAACAGAAGCGCGGCACCAGAGATCGAACTGAAAAAATAACAGCGGAGACTATAAGGATAGAGGTCGGAGGCACAGGGATCAATTGAAGGGAAAAGGCGCAGGAGGGAGACCTAGGCTATAGAGAGGGAAGGAGAAGACGGGGCCTCAAATCTGCAGGAGACGGAATGCAAGGCAAGGGAGGAAACAGTATGTGAGAAAGAGGAGAAGAGGGCATATAAGAAGGAAGGGAGGAGCAGGGGATTCGACAGGGGAGAGAAGAGAAGAGTTGGAGGGCAAGGGAAGTCACGAGAGGGAGGCAACAGGTTCAGTACGGGGAGAGTGATATGAAACAAAATGGCAGAGTACATGATTACAAGGATGGGAATGGGATTTTCCAAGAGGAGATGGATCTCAAAGCAGCTTTTTCCTTTGGAACAAATCTGGTGAATCTTAGACCAATTCCTTATGTCAAGATTCTCTTATTTTCATATTTGGATAAGACAGAAGTGATTCATTATCATGGCAAATAGTGATGTGTTTCCTCATCATTGCATCAAAGGCTACCCATTGGTCTGTTACATGCCCTATTGGTGAGAAATTCAACATCCTTGTTAAGGGTGCGAAGGATGTGGCGGTAACTCAAATCAATGAAGGACTAGCTCAAAAATTGACATCTTCTAATGGATTGTTGTAGAAGAACGTTGGGGGATTCCCTATTCTGGGCCATTAAGCTGATGACTACGGTTGAGTCTTCGAAAATCAAGGCAGTTTCTATACCAATTTTGCTGAGCTGGGTGAGACCTTGATAAAGGGCCAAAGCCTCGACTCTATTGTTGGATATATGCCCAAGCCCCCATTCATACAAGACTATATGATCCCCATTGGCATTGAAAATAACTCCTCCTGCCCCAGCAATCCTGGGATTCGATTTTGAAGCACCATCAAAAAAAGATAATAGGTGTTGCAATTTTTAATCCATGTTGCAAATTCTTCCTCCTTTAATCTGATTTTCCATTTGTGATAAACTATGGTTTGCCTATTGCTAGTGGTGATGCCAATCTGATTATTGTTATTTTTATCCAGAATATAACCAATGAAATTCCACTCTTCAACACTGAGATCAGTGATGTCTATGCTTCTTTGGTTTTTTATAGAGATAGTTTCCAGAGCAAGTCTCCTTGCTTTGTTGCAGAGATTCCTTGTGGTTGAATCCTTATCCTTAAACACTACAATTTCTAGCAAGCCAAATGGACCACAACATAGTGTAAGGAAGGGTATCCCAGACCCTTTTTACAATGTTGTTCTTCCTTTGTTGCCATGGGTAATTTTTTTTCCATTGATGAAGAGCTTCTCCTATGGAGTCTTGTTCATTCCAAGGAGTATTATTGGTATAGGATAAATTTCTCCAGCAGGTGATAGCAAAAGGATAGGCAATGAAGAGATGTTGTATAGATTCTTCGGCAGCTTGACAATTAGGACAGTGTGAGGGGCCATTGATACCTTGCTTTTGTAAGTTTTCTGTAGTGAGGATTTTCCCCTTAAGAAGAGTCCACAGGAAGAATTTAATTTTGGGAAGGGCTTCAGATTTCCATACCATTTTCTAGTGATTCCAAATGGACAGGGGGTGATTGTTGTTGCAGATGTACTGATGTGCAAATTGGACAGTATAATTAGAGCCAGATGGGTCCCAATGGAATCCATCTAGTTCATTCTTTTTTATTGGAGCCATATTGTGAAGATGGGATTGAAGAGCATGAGCACTTGCCATGAGGTCGTTGGGAATGGTTGGGAAGGTCCACCCTAACCATAAGTGGGATTGGGGATCTCGCAGGGAGATCTGATCTAGGTGATGGATGCATATGCTATTAAGATAGGTGAGAATGGGAATGACTCCATCTTGACTGTTTATTGGCTATCTGCCCATTATTTTATTTGATCCAATATTAATATCAGCACCTCCCTTGGGGACTTTAGAGGTGTTTTGAATCATGAAAGGAATTTATTTTTTACATAAACGCCAAATTTTTTAAGAGTCTTTGATAGGGATATATTGATCTAGAAGTTGTTGCCTTGGGAAGTTTAAATATTTGACTTCCAACACCCATTTCCACCAGGCAGAGAGGCCAGTGATAAGTCTCCAAACAATATTGCCTCTGAAAGCAAGATTAAGAAATTTGGGAGATCTAATTCCAAGACCACCTCAGTCTTGAGATTGGATGACCTGTTTCCAATTAACCATATTGAATTTATTTTTGTCATTTTTCCCTCCTTGCCAGAGGAATTGGCGGAGGATGACTTCCATTTTATAATGAAAAGAGGTCGAAGCTTGAAGGAGAGAGAATTGATATAGAGGCAAGGAGGAGATACCTGATTTGAGGAGGATGATGCGGCCAGCTGGGTTGAGCCAAATGGAGCCCCATTGCTGCACCTTCCTCTTCATCTTGTCAATAACAGTGTCCCAAACTTCTACCTTCAAAGGACCTACACTCACTGGCATGCCCAGGTAAGTGAAGTGAGTCCAATCATAGTTGCAAGAGACCCCAAAGATATTTGCAATGCTGTGAAGAACCTGTGTTGTGGTTTTCCATCCATAAATGTAACTTTTCCGCTGATTGACCAATCCACCCGAATATATCATATATTTATATAAAAGAAGCTTAAATCGTTGGGCTATTATTGTGGAAGCTCCTCCAATTAACAAGGTGTCGTCAGCAAATTGAGAGTGGTTAATGTTCTTTACTCCATTCCCAAATTTAATTCCTATAATGAGGCCAAATCTCCGATTGAAGTCTAACACTTTTCTAAAGGATTCAACCATCAGAATAAAGAGATAAGTTGAAAGAGGGCAACCTTGTCTAAGGCCCCAAGAAGATTGAAAAGCATTTCCAGGTTGTCCATTTACAAGAGGGGAGATCCAGGGCCCAAAGTTGCAAGCTTTGGTGAGATTTAAAAAGACTGCATCAGATCCCATATTTTTTAAAACAACTAGGAGGAATGAGTGTCTTACTCTGTTAAAGGCATTGGCTAAATCAAGTTTAAGGATAAATCCTTTCTTGTTTCTAGATTGGCTCAAGTGAATAGTTTTTTGGACAAGGAGGATAGAATCAGCAATTTGTCTATTAGCCAAGAAACCCCCTTGGTTTTCAGAGATGAGAGAAGGGAGAAAGGATTTGAAGTGATAAGCAAGGATTTTGGTCAAAATCTTGTAAGATGAGTTGCAGAGGGAGATGGGCTGAAATCGAGCAAAGGAAGAGGGTCGATTTTCTTTGGGAATGAGAGCTAAATGCGTGGCATTGGTGTAACCACCGATTTTGCCTTTTCGCTAGATCCATTTGAGCATTTTGATCAGATATCTTTTGATAATTCCCCAGAAGGCTTGATAAAAACATATGGGGAAGCCATCAGGCCCCGGAGCTTTATCCGGATGGAGAGTCCAAATTGTTCTTTTTATCTCATCCTCATCAATTTCCTTGTTCAAACTGTCATTCATTTCCTTGCTAATTTCGTTAGGAAGATATTGTAGCAGATCTGAATAGTCCTCTTCTTCTATTGCTTCAGTTAGTAGATCCCGGCAATGGTCTGTGGTGGCCTATTGGATGGTTTCTTGGGTATTTTGAAGATTGCCATCCGCGTCCAAGCTGGAGCTTACAGTATTTCTTATTTTTCGAACTGTAGTCTGCTTGTGAAAAAATGTTGTATTCTTATCCCCCCCTTGCAACCAAAGTTGCCTCGACTTTATCCTCCATTTTGATTCCTCTTCTCTGTTTACATGGTAGAGCTGTAAATAAAGGTCGCTTTCTTGCTCTTTATTCTCCTGAGAGAGGCCCTCCTCTTATATTGTCCTTTGGATGTGTTTTAGGGTGGTTTTGATCTCCTTTTTTATCTTCTCGGGCTCCTTGTAGCTAGTTTTCGCCCATTCTTTTATCGCATGTTTGGTGTTTCTCAACTTGGATTCCCAAATGAACCCAAGAGATCCTTCTACATGCTGATTCCACATTTTTTGCACGATATCTTTGATTGTTGGAATGCGGTTCCAGAGGGAGCTGTACTTAAAAGGAATGGGTCTGAGAGGGTAGTGCATTTCTAGATTTAGAGATATTAGGTAATGGTCAGAAGCTGAGCAAGGCAGGATGTTAGCATACCCAACAGAGAAGGAGGAAAGAAGCATGACGTTGATTAGAATTCTGTCCAATATTTCCATAATGTTACCTGTGCCTAACTTGTGGTTGTTCTAAGTATACCTTCTGTTTTTTGGAATGACATCAATGAGGTCCTGATCATGCATAATATTTTCCAACTGAATTCTGAAGGGATCAGGGGAGAAACTACCTCCTTGTTTCTCATTAGCACGAAGAATAAGATTGAAATCTCCTCCAAATATGATATTAGAGTTTCCTTCTGCATCTATGTTGACTTTGAGGTCCTCCCAACAACGTTCCTTATCTTTGTAATTATTAGGAGTGTAAATGTTGTATATGACTATGATTTTTTTATCTTCTTTATTTTCTAAAAAAAAATTGATCCAGTGCTGGTTAACAGTTTCTGATTTGTAGTTCCATATGCTATGATTCCAGAGTGTAGATATTCCTCCGAAGGCTCCTCTGGATTCATTGATGCTACCTTGTACTGCCTGTTCTGTTCATTAATTCTAATCATTTCTTGCTGGCCTTGCTTTTTTTCTTGTAACAAAAAAATTCCTGGTTTTTCACAATGTATAAGATCTCTTAGGGCTATTACTTTGGAGGGGTGCCCTATACCCCTGCAATTCCAAGATAAGATTTTCATCATTGGGAATGTGGGGTGCGGACAGGTGCTCGCCCCCATTGGTCCTTGTGTGTTATCTCTTTTTCATGCTATCCTAGGATGTAATATTCTATTGGGTTTTGTACACCCATTGCTATGTCTTTCTCAGCATTCTCATCTCTATGTTGCTTTGCTGATTTCCTACCTGGTACGGGTTTCTTAAGAGAGTCACTAGAGACTCCATGATCTTTAGAGGAGCTCCTGGTAATCTTGGAAAGAGGAGGTTCAATGCAAGTCTGAGAGGAGATAACCATGGGAGGAGAGGGATCAGAGGCAACTGATAGAATCAAGGGAGGGAGGGAGGGATCCTGGGAAGGAGCTTCAGGGGGGGATAATACTGAGAAAGGATTGGAGGTCGAAGAGGGCATAGGTGGGGAGAGGAAGGGATGGGAGGGTAATGGAGGGGAGGAAGAAGAGGGGCGGGCAACATTAGGGGCAGGAGGGTCAACTTCTGGAGGGGTTTTGGATGAGGGAGATGACTTGTTCTTTTTTATTGTTTCCCACGGGTCTTCTTGTGGGCTATTCTCAACATCAACAAGTTTAGGACAACAATTGGCAAAATGGTCGTATTCATGTTTGAATGGAATTTTCTCATAGTCCAGCTACTGAATATGGCTCCAATCGTCCACTTTGAGCTTGATAGCTTCGGGGAGGCCTTTGCCAAGGTCCACTTCCACACAAATTCGTGCACAAGCTTGCATATTATCTTTTGGCTCGCTGCGATCAATGTATTTTCCAACAGCGCTCCCGATTGCGCGAACCAATTCATCTCCCCAGCAGTGAAGGGGGAGGTGAGGGAGCCTGACCCAAACCGGGACAGCGTTGGGAACATCTAGTTCCAGATCAAAATTTGGGGTCCATTTATTGAGGTACAGGCCTCTGGAATCCATGAAATATGGCCTGTTCCTGAAGATTAAGTCCTTGTCTTCTTTAGACTCAAAGTGAAAGGTAAAGTACCCCTTCCCACAAAATCTGATGGAGATTTTACCTTGAATTTTGTTGGACCAATTCCTTTCAACCCATCGTTGCACAGTTTTTGGGGATGGCCAGAGGCTTGTGAATTATCCAATGAGACCTTTTTCTACAAGGGAGAGGGCTGCCATGCGAGGAAGGGATAGAGGTAAGTTCACTTCTTGTAAAACATTCATCTTTTTTACGAACTTAGAAAATACTGGACAAGGGCACTGCGAGGACAGAGACTTAACTAGAGCAGAGAATGCTTGCTGGGAATCGACCCCCTACAGTGAGAAGTCTGGAGGGGCCATGGCGGAAGGTCGAAGGCTAAGAAGCTCACGCAGTGGAAACTAGGTCATGGCTGCGCACAGTAGCAGTGGCTCATCGAAACTAGTTCTCTTATATCTCCGCACAGACATGTTGTAACCTTTGGCTGAATTAATAGAAAAAAATTGACGGACAAAAAAAAAAATGAAGCGATGTCAAGTATTTAAGTTAGTGTGGTATCATGAAGGCTGATAGCAAGATTATGAAGTATAACCATAAGTTGAAATCGTGCATTTATTTCATCAATTGGAAGAAAATTGGCTAATTCAATAAATGCATTTTTTCTCATTAAACTATCAACACTGAAATAACAATAAAAATTGTTAGAAAAATAAAAGAATATGATCATACGTACATTAAAACTTGGAAACAAAAATTGGATCACTAACAAAAAATAAAATTTAAAATAATTAGAGTTGAATATAACATGCGCAAGAAAAGACATTACGGAAGGTGAAACGGAACTCTGAAACCTACACGAAAATGGTTAGGGTTTTTTTTTACTGCAATCATGTCAGATCCTACCTGCCTACTGATGTCAACTTGACCCAGCTACCTACTTCCGTACCGATCGCCAACTTCCTTCACTATACTCCCCATTAACAGCTTCGTCTCCTAACCCATGAGTCCCTTCTATGGTTTTACCAGCCTTCCCTATCAGCCTTGGTATGCTACGACGATTATTCTCATTCTTTGGAGGCAGCTGGCGAGTTTACGTCGGCAGCACCTATGGATTTGGTATGTTAGACTACTCAGAGGACCTGTTGGAAGGTGTCTCATTCTAGGTGACTCCACATGTGATCTCAGAAGGTTTGCTACCATACAACTGCAACTTGTCAGACACAATAGCCACCCTATCGTCGATCTTGAGGCCCTCCTACTTGATGGTGACATTACCTAAGCCTCTCCCATCCTGACCTGCTACCTCCACTGCTCCCCTGTGTTAGAAAATTATATATTATAGAGAAATGGAACACATAAAATATATCATAATTATAAACAAAGAAAATGCATAAAACAAGAGAGACAAAAATATGCATGGTTCACCCAATTTGGGCTACGTCCACGGAGAAACAACCAGTCCTTCCTTTTATATTATCCAGCAAACCGAAGAGATATAACCTACATCAAATCAATTGTAATTCCCTCTTCTCTCTTACTCAATCTCCTCTCTCTTCTTGCTCAAAATAAAGATCTACATAGACGCAATACAATTCCCTCATATATAGTAAGAGTTTTCCTTCTAAGGAAAAAACCCTAAATTAAACATAACTTCTACCATTAGATATCCTCCTAATGAAAAACCCAAATTAACTATGAAATTACAACATTTTACAAGGCAATTTTACATCTATTTTTTAGCTTCAGGGGCACTACCCCTGATCCCCCGGCCAGGGGGGGCTCCCAAAGGTTGCAGTCGCCCCACTAGTCCCCCCTTGCAATGTATATTTTACGGGTGGCGTTGCCACCACATTACGAACTGGGGTCCAATGTCGTGATACCTCTGAATAAAGAAGATAATAAACCTCCACACCCAACAATCTCCCACTTGGAGACTGATTATGGCAACTCCACCGCTACTTCATTTGCTGGACAATGACTCCGCTTTGGACATGGTTGTTTATCATCTTCTTCATCATACTTGAAGACCAATTGAAACTGAGAAAATTCTCAGCTTCTCCCTGGTTACAACTTTTGTTAACATATCTACAGGATGTTGGCTAGTGTGTATCTTTTCCAGCTTCAAATGTCCATCTTCCAATGCTGACCATATGAAATGGTACTTGAGCTGTATGTGTTTAGTCTTGGAATGAGATGCAGAGTTCTTTGCAATATGTATGGCACTCTGGGTGTCACTATATAACCTACCCAACTCTTGCTTCTTACCCAATTCATCCAGAAACCTTTGTAACCAAATCATTTCTTTACTAGCCTTTGTAGTAGCAACATACTCTACTTCCGTTGTTGAAAGTGCAAAAACACTTTGCAGTTTTGAGATCCAATTGACAGTTGTTCCACCTACAGTAAACATATACCCTATTGTGCTCCTCATGTTATCTCTACCACCCACCATATTTGCATCAACTTATCCCCATAGAGCAATGTTTGAACCACCAAAGCATAATGCTTGATTTGTGGTACCTCTCAAATACTTGAGAATCCACTTCACCACCATCCAATGTTCTTTTCCTGGATTGTTCATGTACCTGCTTACAACTCCCACTGCATGTGCAATATCAGGCCTTGTTGTAGACCATTGCATAATTAAGCTTCCAACTGCTATGCATATGGAACTTTAGACATATGAGCCATTTCTTCCCGAGTCTTGGGACACTCCTCCTTACTTAATTTGAAATGGCTAGCCAAAGGTATACTAACTGGTTTTGCATTCTTCATATTAAACCTTTGCAACACCTTTTCTATGTACTCACTTTGAGACAATGTTAATTTACAATTCTTCTTGTCTCTAGTTATTCTCATACCAAGGATTTGTTTAGCAGCACCCAAATCCTTCATTGCAAATGAGTTCGCCAATTTTATTTTGAACACATTTATTTCCTACATGTTAGAACTTGCAACAAGCATGTCATCTACATACAATAACAATATAATATAGTGGCCTTCATTTTTCCTTTTGAGATAAACACAATGATCAGAATGACCTCTAGTATAACCTTGTTCAGACATAAACCTATCAAATTTTAGATACCACTGCCTTGGATCTTGTTTTAAGCCATACAAGCTATTCTACAACCTGCACACTAGTTTCTCCTTCCCTTTTAACTCATATCCTTGTGGCTATTGCATATATATCTCTTCCTCCAAATCCCCATGGAGAAAGGTTGTCTTTACATCTAACTGCTCAAGATGCAAATCTTCAACTCTTACTAGACTTAAAATAGTTCTGATTGAATTCATTTTAACAACAGGAGAAAATATCTCATCAAAGTCTATACCCTTTTCTGTGCAAACCCTTTCACCACAAGTTTATCTTTATATCTTTTTCTATCTCCATCTTCTTCCTTCAACTTGTAAACCCATTTATTCTACAATTCCTTTTTACCTGCAGGAAACCTGACTAAGTCCCAAGTCTAGTTATGTGCTAAGGAGTCCATCTCTTCTTTCATGGCTTGCTCCCACTTCTTCCTAGGGTCTACCTACACTACTTCTTCATACCATTCTGGTTCACCAGAATCAGTCAAGAGTACATAATATAATGAAGGAGAGTATCATTTAGGGGCTCTACTTATCCGGGTAGATCTTTTAACACCATTTTTAGGTGTTTGAGGTGCTTGTTGTTGTTGTGGTTGTTGTTCTGGAAGTTGATCATTATGCTTTTCAGGCACCATCACTTTTTCTATGACCTCATCAAGCACAGTGTATTCTTTGTTTTCTTTTTCTTGTTTCTTTTCCTACAGTTGATCCTTATATAAAACCTTTTCATTGAATATGACATCTATCACTTTTTTCTATGATCTCATCAAGCACTGTGTATTCTTTATTTTCTTTTTCTTGTTTCTTTTCCTACAGTTGATCCTTATACAAAACCTCTTCATTGGATATGACATATATGCTCCTAATGATTTTGTGTTTTTCATAATCATTAAAGCGATAACCAAAATCATTAACACCATATCCAATAAAAGTACATTTCTTTGATTTTGCCTCAAGCTTTGTTCTATTTTCTTTATTAATGTGGAAAAAGGCTTCATAACCAAAAGTTTTTAAAAATGAGTAGTTTACCTTTTTACCTGTCCATGCCTCCTCTCGAATACCACCATCCAAGGAACTTGAAGGCCCTATGTTTATTAGATAAACAATAGTATCTATAGCATCTGCCCAAAATTGTAAAGGCAATCATGCATGCAATCTCATGCACCTTGCACGCTCCATGATTG
>APFE030198766.1:422165-454675 GCA_000404065.3 Pinus taeda | reverse complement strand
ATGCACCAAGGGAGAAGACATTGTATTTCAGTTAATACAATTCAAATCTTCCCATGATAACATAAGCCATCGTTTGTTGTGTTCTACTCAAGAAATTTGAAACATTTACTACAACAAAAAGATCTGTGAACACAAGCTCAACCAATTCCAGAAGCATCTAAGTTTCCCCAAGTGATTCGTACCCTACAAACATATTTCAAAATTTTGGTTTTAAATGATATAATTATTTCTTACTTTGCCAAAACACCACCAGTGGTGTTTCATCAATGCACTAGATAAGACCTTGTGTAAGGTTCCCAGAGCATACAAACATGCCATTTTACCCAACAACAAAAAAATATATGTCATTACCGAGAAGGATAATGAGTATTGTGTTCATAATGTTTATTTGTTTAATTATGATCAATTTATGCCCATGGGCATAACTAGAGAACATTGAGTACACCTTCGATTTCCCACTAGTCTTGAACCAGTGCCAATCCTCTTTTCAAACGGTCACGTGCTTCCTGGTTTTTTTCCTGTATACATGTGAAAAGGAGATGTAAGAAAATTTTCTTTTTATGTTCGAAATGTTCTAATATAGTGGAAAGAGGGTGTGGTTCCTCAGCTTGGATTTGCCATTCATCTAATTTATTACATTCATGGAGTCTCCATATGTGTGTGTGTATGAGAGAGAGAGAGAGATTTACATATACCCAACTAATTGTAGGAGTTTTAAAGTTAAAAGCTCGGCATAGTTGTTGGAGAATAGCCCAATGCTACATGAGAAGGAGTAAAAATATGTTTTTGAAATATATAATTGGTCACTAGCACCTTGAATGGAGGGGATGTGTTGTGCAACCCCATCAAATAAGGTCCATGGACTGCCTTTTTGTATGTTCTGATCAATAGGAGAGGTTTGTTTTGTAGTAGGTAACTTATGAAGGAGAGCATCCAAAATTACTAGATTGTTTAGGGCCACTCTTATGTATGATTGGCCTTGGTCTTCTAAAATAGCCCCATTCCTTCCAACCAAATACTCCAGTAGACCATAAAGGGGAGAGACTTTAAGGATGCTTTTGGATTATGTTATAATCATGATCGAGATCTTGATTCCAAGATCTAAGAAACTTGAATTCTCAGAGAGAAGAGTAAAACACCCAAAGAAACTATTTATTAAAATAAAGAACAATAGTTACAACTACATTGTAGTAAATCATTTTGTTCTTTTACAAACTGAGACTTGTTATTTATAGGATTCTTGAGTTATAATACCATGGGTGGATATCATGGGTAAATACCATGGGTGGATTCCACTTCTAATTCAGATCAGTCCTCCTTCCTTAGGAAGCAATGGTCCCCATTGCATCAAGTTCCCTCCTGAGAATTGTCTGTTGAATATGAGCCAATGAAGAGAAGGGTTTTGTGTGGTTGACCCATAACTATGATGAACAAATGTGATGCTTGTGGGCCAAATGTGATGTTGACAGTGTATGCCCCAGCAAATGAACTTCAGTGGTAAGGGTTTTGTGTTGTTGACCCATAACCATGAAGAAAGAGGGTCCAAGGATATAAATACCTTGTAATGCATGTGTGCCAACTATGAGACTGACAATGCATGACCTAGCAAACAAAGGATAGAGATACCTTGTAATGCTTATGGGCCAAATGTGATGCTGACAGTGTGCGCCCTAGGAACTAGACTTCAATGGTAAGGGTTTTGTGTGTTTGACCCATAACCACGACGAAAGAGGGTCCAAGGATATAAATACCCTGCAATTATTGTGTGCCATCTATGAGACTATCAATGCATGACCTAGCAAATGGACCTCAACATAGTCCGTTTGTTGGTATCCTTTGTGGAAATCTGGTGGCTTATCTTTGTAAAATATCACTATCCAACGAGATGTTGTAAAGGTTTCCTCCAAGTAATCAAGTTTCAAATTTGTGATTCCCATTTATGTGATTTCGTAGTCCCACTATGACATTATCTTAGCATCAAGAGGGATATTTTTTTTGCGGCCAAAAGTACGCTTCAAGATAGTTAGCAAAGATAGCCCTATCATCATGGGTACCCCTAGCTACCAAATGCATAGATAGAAAAGTAGAATCCAAAGCTCCAACATGCTCAATCTTGCTTGCAAATATATAATGTATGTGATATTCCCACTTACCAATATTACAAAGGGGAAATGTCAATTTTGCCAATTTTGTCATATTTTTCACTTACGCTTAGTAAAAGTAGGCTACAGGACCCCACTTGAGATTTTGGAGCAAAGGAAAGGCCTAACTTAAGATAAAATGGGAAATATAGATGTTAATGGATGGTGGGGACCAATCCAAGGAGGAAATATGGCCCCCAAAGGCAATACGCATTCCCTGGAGGGAAAAGATGGGAGGTTCAATGGTTGGGCCCCACATGGGAAATTGGGAGGCACTCATTTTGGGCATATTTTATCATTTGAGGAATTACCCTGAATATTACGCTTGAGTTGGAGGCCAAGTCTGCATGTGATGTTGAGCACAAGATATTTCCAGGCAAGAATCTCATCCTTACTTCGGTAGACTTCAAGTATCAGCCCTAGGAAGGAATTTCCATAATTTTCATATTGATTCGAGAGCATTGTAGCATGTGTGTGGAGAGGAATCAATAGTGACTGTGCAACTATTTTTTTGTGCCACATGTGGCACACAAGGAAAAGAGAAATTTGGTGTTGAGATTTTTGGAGGAGTTTCAGGAGGAGTTTTGCTAAATATTTCAGCCATTTTGGGGGCGTTCAGTAATAACAATTATAGGTGGGTTGAAATACCCAACAGCTGGGGGATCTAGGAGAAATTGGTTCAAAATTTTGAGGTCAACATTTGGCTAATTACTTCATGATTGTTTTTGGGTTATTGGAGGAGAGGTCAGGGGTTAATTTCCCGTAATTTTTTTATCACCGAAGGAGGCCCTAGCAACCATTTCTTGTAGCCAACAATTCATTTTCCTATGGAGATCAACGCAAAGTTGTAGAGAGATCAACCAACAACATTTGGGGACTTGCTTTCATCACTTGGGCTTTGCTAGCTTTCGTTGAGAAAGCTCAGGTGCACACTTTCCAAACACCCACTTGTAACCCCGTGATTTTACAATAAACTGACACAAAGTAGTGTAGTTTTTGGCTCAATTTGTGGTGTCCAATATGTGTGAAAATTTCATGTGTGTTTTGCTATGTTTTATTTGTTTATCATTTTATATTTATGTTATGAATATTAGAGTGGCATTAGAGATCATAGTCTTGGCTCAGCCTGTGGGAGAAGTATTGGTCTATGACACAAGAAGGCCAACATAATGTGACTTACCAAAAGAAGAGGTGCAGGGGCAAAGAGAGGAAGTTACAAATTACCCTAAATCCAATGATAGTTGAATCGAAGGTTGAAAGGACAAACATGGCAGATAATGAGGGAGACAAAAGGGGTAAAGAGGAGGATTTTTCCCAACATCTTCTCAAGGTCATTCAAGATTTGTCTAAGGGTATTGTGGAGTTGAGGCAGTAAAATTACAACAAAAACAATGACAAAGGGATTCAAGGGGAATTCCAATTTGGTGAGGGCTTCAACACCTCACATCACCATGGGGCTCATGGCCTTAACACACCAATCGTTCCTAGTACACCACCTAGGTCCATTATTCCCATGTTTCTAGCATTCGGTGTTCGAGGGCCACAAGGGAAAGAGGAGATTCCCATGGGGAACAATTTTGTGGAGTATTAGTCCTATGGGTCTGAATTTAAAGAGGCTATTACCTTCAGGGACTTTTTCCAATTGAAGGGTAAAAACAGGGGGAAATGGCAAGGTGGAGGAAGCTACACATACGGCATTAATTTGCAACACACCATGGGTAGGTTGCTCCTCCTGACTTTTGATTGTTCATCCAAGAGATCAGTGAAAACATGGGTTGAGAATTTAGATGTTTACTTCCAACTCAATCAGATGAAAGAGGAGGATGCAATTAAAATTGCCACATTGTATTTAGAGATAGAAACCCATGAATGTTGGTTCCATGGCCTAACCACGATGGCACATGCAGGAGTTACAACATATGAGGATTTCACTAGGAGGTGTTGGAGTGTTTTGAGAGGAGAGACCCGGAGGAGCACTTTGGGGAGTTGACAAGGTTCAAGCATACGGGGAGTTCTGAGGCCTACATATCTGAGTTTCTGAGATTGTCAGTGATGGTGCCTTATCTATTAGAGGTCTGGATGGTTTTCATATTCGTAGAGGGGATAACACAGCCGCTAATGGGATTGGTGAAGTCCAACAAGGCCACCAACTTGCAGGACACATTTGGGAGAGAGCAATACTTACTTGATCCTTTACCTAGGGCCAGAGTGTCGGTACCACCTAGACAGGGGTTCTAGCAAAGGGTGAGAGACACTAGGGCTCAACCACAGAGAGCCAACCAGGGGCATGGACAATTGGATGAGGAGACCCTGAGAGATATTCAGAGGAGGAAGCTATAATTCACTTGTCAAGAATTGTGGGCAGCATGCCATAGATGCACAGTGCGCAAGGCCCACTAAATAGAGGTATACTCTGACAGTGACCAGGAGGACAATGTAGAGTTGGAGGGAGGTGGAGATGATAGCGTGGCACACATATAGAGGGGACCACCACCACCACCACCACTCGAGGGAGCCCCTTTCACACTAATAGGAGGTTTCATTGTGCCCTTATGTGAGGTATCTAAGTTTTTGACATTGAGGATCAGAGGCATAGTGTACGGGAAGCATTCTCAGTTATGGTGGATAATGGGGCCACATATGGTGTAGAAGAGAGGGATCATGGACAAGAAGTTTTTGGGGATTTCAATCCTTATTCCAGAGGGTAGGACCATGCACTGTACATGCTATGTTCTCGTTCCAACAATGATTATGGGGACTATTCAGTCATAGATCATTTCTTCGTGTTGGATGTAATAGACACCAATGTGGTGATGGGTGTCTAGTGGCTCTATTCTCTTGGTCGAGTCAATGTTGATTGGAGGAAGTTGGAGATGGATTTTACAAAGCTAGATGGAAACTTAGTTGTCCTTAGGGTCATGCACTCTTACCCTCCATATATCATTTCAACATACATGATGGAGGTTGACCTAAGGCATGGTGACATTTAGTGGGTGATGGAGTTGAGGATTTCTGGGGTTAGGGGTTAGCCCAAGCCACCACACCCTGACGTATAGGCCATCTTAGACCGATACTTGGTAGCATTTGTAGACATACCACCAAGGCAACCACCTAACCGAGGATTTGAGCACTGATTGATTTAGAGCCAGGGGTGCAAGCCATGATTACCACCCCATGCAGACATCACAAGGCTTACAGGGATGAGATTGAGTCGGCCATTCATGAGTTGTTAGCACTCTATAATATTAGGCCTAGCTTTAGCCCTTTTGCTTCATCAGTTGTCCTGGTGAAGAAGAAGGACAAGAATTATGGATCTACATAGATTACCAAGCCCTCAACAAGAAGAACCAGAAGAACCACTACCCCATCCCATGCATAGATGAGTTGATAAATGGGTTGAGAGGGGCTTGCAAGTTCTTCTCCAAGATATACTTGCATTTAGAGTACCACTATATCAAAGTGAGGGACCAAGGTGTCCCTAAGACAACTTTCAGGTGTCACTATAGGCACTTCAAGTTCCTAGTTATGCCCTTCAGGCTAACTAATGCACCTGCCACTTTCTAGTCCTACATGAACCAAATATTTCATGGGAAGTTTCAGAAATTTGTATTGGTGTTTTTTATGATATTTTGATCTATAGTAGGACCTACAAGGAGCACTTGTAGCACTTTGATAACATGTTGCATATTTTGGAGGAGAAATAGGTTTGTTCCAAGTTGTCCAAATGTGAGTTCAAATTGACGGATATGCTTTATTTGGGGCATATCATTGGGGAAGATGGTCTGAGAGTGCATGAGGAGAAGACTACAGCCATCCAATACTAGCCAATACCCCAGAATGTGATAGAGTTGAGGGGTTTCTTGGGTATTTGTACCTACTATAGGAAGTTTGTGAAGGGCTTCTCTCAGTTTGAAACTCCCCTCACCGATTTGACAAAGAGGGGGCATCTGAGTCGACGTATGGAGCATAGGAGGTCATTGAGTACCTCAAATAGGTTATGAGAAGTTGCCTAGTGTTGGCACTTCCATATTTCGCGCAACCCTTTGTACTTGAGTGTGATGCATCAGGGGATGGCGTAAGAGCGGCCTTGATGTAGGGGGGGCACCCGATAGCTTTTGAGAGTCGAAAGATACTCCCCCATTATAGGTTATACTCCATATATTACAAATAAATGCTATTTATCATACATGCTCTAGCCAAGTTCTAACAATACTTAGTGGGTAACAGGTTTTGGGTGAAGACAGACCACAATAGCCTCAGATTATTTTTGGAGCAGAAATAGCTATAGGAGAGGAAAAAAAAGTGGGTGAGCAAGCTTCAGGCATAGGACTTTGACATTGAGTATGTCAAGGGTAAACAAAATGTGTAGCTGATGCGTTTTCCAAAAGGTCGGCCACCATTTCATTGATGAGAATTGCGCTATATTGGAGGGCATAGTTTCTAGTGGAGTATTCCAATGACCGATTTGAATGTGAGGTCCTTGATGGTGCAGTGAAGGATGACCGGTACAGGGTGATGAATGATATGATTTACTATTGGGACCATATTTATTTAGTGCCCAACTCCCAATTGAGGGAGAATATCATGTAGCTTTCCCATCATTCACTGTTAGCAAGGCATCAAGGGTTCACCAATACATACAAGGCTATCAAAAAGAGCTTTGCATGGAGGGGCCTTAAGGATGATGTTCTTAGGCATGTCCGAGAGTGTGATACATGGCAAAGAAACATGGGTGAGAAGACACACCATGCTGGGTTGTTACAGCCTCCTCCTATCGCTAAGGGGAAATGGGAGAGCATCTCAATGGATTTTATTACCGAGTTGCCTGCAGTCCAAGGCATGGACTACATATATGTGGTGGTATATAAATTAACAAAATTTTCCCACTTATTCACTATTTCAGCCCATTCCTTGGCCTCACAGATGGTCGAACTATTTTTTAGGGAAGTATTTCAGCTTCATGGCCTTCTGAAGACCATTGTTAGTGATCATGAAAGTAGGCTAATGGGAGAATTTTGGTAGAATTTGTTATGACTAGTGGGCACGGAGCTCACGCCGAGTACTAGTTACCACCCCTAAACTAATGGGAAAACGAAGATTGTAAACAAGTGGTTAGAGGGATACCTACACAACTATGTGATGGGCCATCACTGTTCATGAATACGGTGGTTGCATTTGGGAAAGTATTGCTACAACACAACATACCACATGTTCATAGGTATGTCCCCATTCAGAGCTTTGTACGGTTATGATGCATTATCTTTCACTGAAGTGATGTTTGGAGACAACAAGGCCCCAAGGGCCCAGGATTGGATTCAGGAGAGCCAAGATATTATGTGGGCTCTCAAAGATAACCTACAGACTATGCATAACCAGAAAAAATTCTACGCTGACAAAGGGTGAGTAGAAAGGCAGTTTGAGGTTAGGGATTTGGTCTTCCTAAGAATTCATCTTTATATACAGTCAACGCTTAAAAACAAGGGGGTCAATAAGCTCAAGCCCCACTTTCATGGGCCGTATAGAGTCACTAGGAAAGTTGGGGAGGTGGCATATGAGTTGGAGCTACCCCAAGGAGTCGAGTTCACAAAATTTTCCATGTATCTTTCCTGAAGAAGGCACTGGGGCAACATGTGATAACAACTACAGAGATACCGCCCATGGATGATGAAGGGAATTTGGTTCTGGAGTGAGAGGAAATTTTGGACACCCGTGAGAGACACTTGCAGAACAAGGTAATCAAGGAGTTTTTGATCAAATGGAGGAATCTTCCCGATGAGGATGCCACTTTGGAGGGAGAGTAGATACTTCATCATACATCATTTCAGTTGCTTGAGGACAAGCAACATTTTGGCAGGGAGGACTATGATATTCCCACTTTGCAATATTGCTAAGGCGAAATATCAATTTTTCCATTTTTTTCATATTTTGCACTTACACTTAGGAAGAGTGGGTTAAAAGGTCCAACCTAAGAGAAAAGGGAAAATCAAAATTTTAGTGGATGGTGGGGACCACTCTAAGGATGAAATACGGCCCCCTTGGAAATACGCATTCCTTGGAAGGAAAATATGGGAGGTTTGATGGTTGGGCCCCACATGGGAAATTCGGATGCACAATGCCAAAATAATAGGAGGCACTCATTTTTGGAATCTTTGATCATTTGAACAATCACCCTTACTAGCACGCTTGAGTTGGAGGCCAAGTCTATATGTGATATTGAGCAAAAGAGGTTTTCAAGCGAGAATCTCACCCTTGTTTATGTGGATTTCGAGTGCCATCCCTAGGAGGGAATTTTCATAATTTTCATATTGATTCGGGAGCATTGCAGCGTTTGTGTGGAGAGGGCTCAACAGTGATTGTGTAGGGCCTAGACAACTCCTCTTTCGTGCCACACGTGGGACACAAGGATAAGAGGAATTTGGGGTTGAGATTTATGGAGGAATTCTAGGAGGATTTTTGCTTAATATTTTATCCATTTTGGGGACATTTAGCAGCAACACTTATAGGTGGATCAAATTATCTAGCAGCTGGAGGAGCTAGGGGAAATTGGGCTAAAATTCAGAGCTCAACATTTGGGTAATTCCTTCATGGTTTTTTGTGGGTTATTGGAGAAGAGTCCAGGGATAATTTCCCATAATTTTCTGAGCCCTAAATGAGGCCCTAACAGCCATCTATTGCAGCCAGTAGTTCAGTTTCCTAGGGAGATCAGAGAAGAGCCATAGAGAGATAAGTCAACAACATTTTGGGACTTGCTTTCATCACTTGGGCTTTGCTAGCTTTCCTTGAGCAAGCCCAGGTGCACACTTTCCAAACACCCGCTTGTAACCCCATGATTCTAAAATAAAATGGCTCAAAGAAGTGCAATTTTTGGCTCAATTCATGGTGTATGATTTGTGTACAAATTTCATGTGTGTTTTTCTATGTTTTCTGTGTTTATCATTGTATATTTCTTTTAGGAATATCACAATGTATCAAGAATTATGTTTCCCGAAGGATGCCAATTTTCGCTAGCTAACTTAAGGAGAATGATCTATATGGATGTGAAATCCTAGTAACTTTTGAGCCTAAGACCCCACAAGCACCATGTACCTCCTACATAGAATTTGCATTGTTTCCATTACCAGCATAAACATCTTATGACTTCTTGTCAAAATTTTCATCTTGACTTGATCATTTTGTCTTTTGTGTACCAGCATCATTTGGCAATTGATTCATGGCATGTTCATCCTTCACCTTCAAGTAGAACAAAAACATATACTTGAATACCACTTGTGATTGTTGTAAAATGAAGAGTCCCATGTGGAAGATATAGGGATTAATGAAGACATCACAAAACTGCCCACATTGGAAAAGTTCATTAGTTTGCTATAGATCCAATTTGCCTATGTCATTGTCATCTTCGTCATTTTCCTTTATTATTTTCACATTAAGCTTGGGCTTGTTCGGAGCATGATACTTCAACCACTCATCGTAACCTTGTAGGAAGAGATCCATAATGAATGCATGGCTTCATAACATTCAAGAACTAATAGGAGAGAAACACTTCCAAAAGGATTATCCCTTAACTCAAGCTTTTGAAGCTTTGGACATCCTTGCAATACACATTCCATGCCCAAATCATTACTTCCAGTAAAGGCCACATACAAGGTTAATAGGTTTTTTGAATAAAGACCAATGTACTCAAACTCATTATCAATAAGGAAACTCGATACTGCCAATTGTTGTAAACCCTTTCAAATATTTACAATTTCTATAAAATCCTCATACATTGGTTCATCTGTCAAATGATCTGACTGGCGTGGATTCATAATACAAAGGAAGAAATGTAGATAAATTTTGAGCCACTGCAATAATTGTTGCATTTAGCATTTCCCTATAGAAATACAAAACATAACTATGACTAGGACATCCTTGAGATATTGTAAGGATGTCCTTTTAAGTGACACCAACTCGATCCTAGGAAATGGATCCATTGGAAAAATCTGTAATGCTCTCAAGTTCTTATAACTTGATGATATAGTTTCTAGACCCTTAAAAACAAGCCATACTAGCTCCATACTTTGGATATTGGCATATCTTGAATTAAAATTGTCAAGCTTGAGCTCACAAAATACAAGGCAGGAATATATAGAGGTATTATTTTCCACATCCTTGATAAATTTATAAGTTCGTTACAATTGTTAAAATATTTTCCCAAATCTATAAATTATCGCCAATTGAACTCTTGAAAAAATGAACCTGCTCCAAAATTTAAAAGTGAAGGTTTCATGAAATAATTTACAAGTTAGTTTATGTCTTTTAGGCAATGGATCGCGATTACAAAAGCACACAAACTTAATTAAATTTTGCAGAATTTTAATAGTTAAAAGTGGACAAACATGCAACATCAAACATAAGCAAATTGATAATGGAGTTCCCCCTCCTGGGTTATGTCTTTGGGTCCAACTTCTACTGGTGGCCTTTTTATTATATGCTAAAAATCTCAATACATAAATATACAAGCTTCAATCTATAAAAATAACATCTCCATTATGTCCATAATGCTCAAAAACCCTTGTTTAGGCTCTTCTTGAGCTCAAAAAGGTTCAAAAATGAGAAAAATATGACCATTTCTCCTATCTAGTCTACAAACTACTCTACAAATGTCTTGGTCCTGCTAATTTGATAACAAAACTTATTTTGGTCTATTGGTGGCACCCAAAATTAGTTGGGTAGAGGTCATGGGTTCAACGCGTACCTCCCACAGTTGTCTGTGTGATATTTTTATAAAATATTTTTTTTAAACATATGGGCCGAAGCCCTTGCTTGTAACCAAATCTCGATTCTGCACAATGAATGTGACCACAAGTTGTGGGCCATAGGTCACACTTCCTTTGCACCTCCCACTTTGTTTCTCTCGGTTCCTAGCGGTGACATGACCAAAGGCCTTGGGCCTTGAGTGCAGGAAATATGTCACGTGCCTTGCCTCCATAGAATACTCCATTGGTAGTTGTAAGATCTCGTAAGACCTATGCTCAGGCCTATCAGTTGCACCTATTGGCCCAACCCTTCCCCCAACCATCCCATGACTCCATACTAAATATAACGAGCACCCCATAGTTAATAAGAACTATGATGTAGATTGATTGGTCAGGCAATCAGCTTGTTGGTTGCAAGTCATGGGGTCAAACCCCGTAGATCCTATCAATTTGTTAACAAAATTTTGGCCCAAATTCTAAGGCCACATGGTAGCCACTTATAGGGCCATGTGGCACCCTCTTATTGACCCATGTGGTGGCCTATGAGTGGCCCATCTCGCGAACCTTCAAACCAATACCAGCGTGCCACATGTCCTCACAAAATTGTCCCACATGTCGATCCATACAACACTTTCATCATGATGATGTTAGTACCTTGTCAATGTACAAAATGCAACATGGAATTTGTACGTTCATAGCCAAGCCTGCACTGAGTTTTTTGTTGTTTGGCAAAAACTTCAAACCACAATAACTTCCTCATATAGTGTCGAATTGAGGTGATTCAAGCGTTTTTGGAATCAGAACTACGATCTCTATGATTTTGCATTGATTTCAGGAGATTTTGAGCATATTTTTGATCCCCTATATCAGTCTGCCCCATTGGAAGCTTTTGGACCACCAAAAGTTTGTTTTTGCTCAGCAAGTAAGTGAGGGTACATCTCCCTCACTTTCTTGGTCTCTATCCAACTTGTTTTGCTTGGATTGGTACCTTTAAGCCCCACACAAAGATACTCCACATTGCCTCTTTGTGAGCTTATTATTCTCCTATCAAGAATAGAGTCTTCCTACAACTCATTCAAATATGCAGGAGCAAAATCTTCTATATATGGAATCTGAACATTCTCTTCTTAATCAAAGATCATAGGATGCTCATAATATCTCAAATTTTCCACGTTCACAACAGAATAAATTTGAATTTAAGGTGGAAAATCTAATCGGAAAGTGTTATTACCAATCTTCTCCAAGATTTTGAAAGGACCATATCTGATTGGCTTAAGCTTTTTACCTTCACCTTGTAATAGTTCCTTGCTGATGTACAACCAAACTTGATCTCCCACTTGGAAATCATTATCAACCTAATGCTTATCATGTCTTTCTTTGTACTTGGCTTGGATTTTCTCCAACTATTCTTGTACCATTTGATGCACTAATTGGATTTGTTCAATGAAATGCTTGGCTTTGTCCACATCGTTATGTCCATCTGCTGCAATATATTTACCAAAGATGAAATTCAAGGATAATTTGGAAAATAATGATCCAAGTGGATATTGGTAGCCACCTGCCTATTCCACCTAGACCTCCAGTTAGTTTCATCATTTTCCTTGTTTATAGCAACATGGACTATTTTTAGCAGTTTTTGGAGTTCTGAACTTCTAGATCAGTTTAGACCCCCTAAGCGATGTTTTTTTAGGTCTGCGATAGGGCCATTGCCATAGGCAAGGGCCTATGGAAAATCCTGTAGTACTTGAAAAGATCTTTTCAATGAGGTAACATATGCACCAAATGAAGATAATATGATCAAGTTACGACCTCGGGAAGTTGGTTGACCAACTAACTTCAATGAGGCCCACAAACTCTTGGCATTCCATCTCTTAGGGTTAGGGTTTTGGTTTTTTAGGATTTTTCTATTGATTTGTAGTATCATCTGATGTGCTTTAGCCATGGAAATTGGTGGAGAGGCTAAGGTGCATAAGATCTCCAAGACCCAAAAATGGTTTGGGGAAATTCCACCCAGTTGGAGAGATATTAAAATAATTAATATTTTTAATGGGGTACGTAAGTCTAAACTTAGGAAAATTAAAATATTAATGGGTATTAATATAAAACTGGGTGAGAATGTTCTAAATGACATGGATCAAAACAAATCTAATCTTAGCCATTGATTAGAGACTTAATCTCGATCGTTGAAGACTCAACATGAAAAGTATAAGAGGAGGCTTGAGGGTCAGTTGGAGATACACCATTATTGATGAGTTAGTTTGATTTTGTGGAGTGGGGCTTGGTGAGAAAATTCGAACAAGTGATTTGTTACAGTGAAGGGCAGTGAGTACATAGCAGAGAGGCATAGATAGTTCTTGAGGGTTAGCACAGTGACTGAAGAGGTTGACGCAGAGGCAGTAGAAGCCACGCAGAAGCAGCTAGAGATTGCGCAGAGCCTGAGGGGTTTGTGTGGGTGACGCAGAAGGCCAGAGAGCTTACACAGAGAAGCAGAAGGCTGACACAGAGGGTTCCAGAGCTATGTTGATGCTAACATGGGTGACACAATGCTTAAGAGAAGCACCGAAAGGATTCTCGTGGGGCAGACTAGCTGAATATATGTCTCCGAGAAGAGGTATTACTGTCGTGTAACAATCTTTTTTGGGTGAGCCATTTCGGCACCGTAGTTGTACTTAATAAATATGCATAATAATAAAACCCTCTGAACTAATGCACCGGTTTCCCACATTAGGTTTTTCTAGCGACAATTTTCCAAAAATAACGGTGTCCCTTATGTGTTTGTCTAGTATTTCAGTTGTTGATATGTATGTGAGTAAGGCTACATTTGTGTTTATTTTATGTATTTATATGTATAAATAACTTGTTATGGAATAAACAAGTAGGTGAAATAAACCATATAATGCAGTAGGAATTTCTAACGTGTCAGACTTAGAAATGTTAACATTTTCCTTGTTGTTCAATAATAAAAAGTCCATTGAGCCTCATTTTAACACAGTTTAGAGGCATGTAGCCACCACATCTCTCCTCAAAGATAAGTTATCATCACCTGAGCTATTTTATTTCTATTTATGTAAGTAACAATATTTTATTTCTTTGATATTAATGAAATGAAATTTTATTTTTGTTGCCTCTCTATGTTTATGTGTATACCGCTATTTTTTTGTGTTCCTACGTAAGTCTGGATTAGTGGTATCAGAGTAGTCTACTCTTTCTCTGTTTTTCTTCCATGTCCCCAAAAAGGTCAAGGTATAAGGATTTAGGTCTCAAACTAGTTGAACCTTCATAAGACCAGCCTCACAAACCCTGATGGCCTCCCACAACAAAAGAAAATAAATATGAGGGGGTAGGAGATCCTTTCAAAATATTGCTCGAGGAAGCCCTCGAACGATAAAGGAATGCGATGATGGATAACTTTGCCCAGATCTTTCGACAGCTACCACAGGAAACACATCTTCATCTAATAGTCACTCTAAAGGCACCACTCCTATTAAGGTAGAAGTTAACTTTGACATTACCATATTTGAACGCCAAATAGATGCAGACATCATAGATAGATGGTTAAATCTGTTGGAATGATAGTTTTCATTTCACGACTTTCCAATCAGGAAAATATTAATTTTTCACTCCTCAAAGTCACCCCACATGTCAAGGACTGGTTGGAAACCTATTGTGAACAAAAGAACAAGAGGGAATCCTCATTGTTTTCAACCGCACCCACTTGGAATTCTTTTCGAAACGCCATCAAGGAACAATACTACCCTTTCGGGAGTTATGAAGATAAATACATACAGTGGACCACGTTGCAGCAGGGAAGGGACCAAGATGTGTCGGAGTTCACATGTTTTCCATTCCCTTCACATGAAGCTAGGTATCAAGGATTTTGAGCGCAATTCGGTACTCAAATAACACGTATTCTACCCAAGTACATCACGGATGAGATGGAGTTCGAGACATCTCCTCGCTTGGAATGGCCTATCAATACGCTGTCAAGATCAAGCATAAATTTAAACAAAAGAAGAGATACTTTGAATCTATGAATATAAAGAAAGGGAAAGGCACCCCAAAACCATACAATAAAGGACAAACCCAAGGTGGGGCTACCCAGGACAACCCATTGAAGCTGTAAGCAAAGAACAACACCACAAAGGCAAAGAAGGACACAGGGAAATGGTGTGAGTTCAATAAGATCCCCACTCACAACACTAGTGAGTGTCGAGCCAAGAAGTCATTGGTGGCCAAATTGAAGGCCTCCAAATCAGATGCATGTTCTGACTCTGAGTCAAAAATTGACAAGGAGAATGAAAAAGGGAAGCATATTATCGATGCAGAGCCTAGTTCCATTGTTTCCACCACAATGATCCAAAAGGATGATCCTAAAGATACAGAGGAGGGGGAGCAGCTCATCCACTCACAGATGTGGGTGAAGGGTTCTCCACTGCAGTTCATTATCGACAGTGGGAGCCAAAAGAACCTCATTTCAGTAGAGGTCGTGAAGCAGTTCGGCCTACTAACTAGACCATACCAGCAACCATACACCATCTGGTGGCTTCACCAAGGGCAAGGTCTTCGTGTGAGGAAACAATGTCGCATTCCCTATAGCATCAAGCCCTTCACGGATGAGGTATTGTGTGATGTTTCTCCTCTTTAATTTTGTGATCTATTATTAGGCCAACCATACTTGTGGAAATGACATGTTGTATATGAGTCTGGGTGTTACATAGAAATTTGTCACCGTCCCTGCTTCCCCTCTCCCATATCTTGGAGGACTCATTTTGGGACCTATGAGAAGTGACATGGCCTACAAACACTTGCATTACATTCCTATAAACATGAGCTTTATTTGCCCTAAAGACATCTCCTGCTAAAAAACCCTAAAAATAGCTCTTTTTCCATTGGCGCGGTTCCATATTGCAGGCCTTGTGCCAAGGGAGAAAATCCTCCAAAGAGGGCGCACCAGTTGGCGCTTTATCATAGAGTCACACCCACACCAACCATAATCAGAGGTGTTATTTAACAAATAAATGGTAGAAGTTTCGTCCCATCAAATTCCTAGACTGTTATCTATCTTGAGTTGGGTGGTTTGGCTACGGATTTCCATAGAGAGGAAGTGGTTTGCCACCTCTCATGGAAGCTTCCTTGATGATATGGCCAATCCCATGATTATTGGCTATGATCCCAAATCCCCTTCCTCCATCTATAAAAGCTTGCCCATTTTCCTTTGCAAGCTAGTTCCAAAGTTCCAGAGATTGAGAATTGCCAAATTTCCAAGAGCTTCATGCTGCAAGAGCCTTCTTGATTCCCATAAGGCCAAATCCAAGCAAGGAGATTATTGTCCAAGAACCAAAGAGAGAGGCTTGTCCTTATTCCTGACAGGTTTTGCGAGACATGTGCTACTGACTACCCGCCAAAGGAGAATCCAGCGTCAGAACATTGGTTGTACTCCCCTTTGATTAATTATTAATGAACGACTATTGGTTATGGTTCCACTCGTGTTATTATTTGTGATGATGATAAATTATGTCCTTTCTAACTGACATATAGTTGCATATGCTAGATTTTATGCTTGTGTTTGTGTCATTTCTTGTATGTGCAGTTGTCCATTCACGGAGATCATGAGGATTGTGATCTGTTGAAGCAGAGGAACAAGAGCATCACCCCTCCTACAAACAATAGCGTTGGAATCCAAGTAGGCCTTATCACCGGTCTATTTATTTGCAATTAGGAACTTGCGCTATAGTGTTTGATGATTGTTGCTAGACCCAGTCTGGGCTAGTAGGGATCACCTCTGTCCACAGAGGGGATTTACCTCAACACTAGGCCTCACACTGTTGTTATTACTTTAGGAAATAATTTGTACAAGATACCGGTGGTAGCACTGCCTACCACCATTTCCTCGATCACTATGAAGCAATGCAGTAAGATCATTTCCTAGACCGGGAAATTTTTTTTCCTTATGGTTCACCCTCATGGAAAGAAGAAGAATGTGACCATGGCCTCAAGAAAGGGCTCCTCCACACGACAGTAGTAGATGGACAAGGTTGTGGAGGAGTACAAGGACATATTCAACTCACCCACAGGGGTACCTCTAGACTGTTAGGTCAAGAACTCCATCAATCTTACCTCAGGCACACCGCTACCTAATGCACTAATCTATCGATACTCTGTTCTGGAGAACGATGAAATCAAGAGGCAGATTTGGGATCTGTTGCAAAAAGGGAGAATTAGGCTAAGTTCATCACCTTGTGGGAGCATGATTGTGTTGGTACAAAAGAAGGACATGACTTGGAGACTCTATATTGACCATCAGGCACTAAATAAAATCATTGTCTAGAATAGGTATCCAATTCCCTGGATTCATGACCTTCTTGAATAGCTCAAGGGGGCCAAATATTTCAACAAGATTGACTTAGATTCTGGTTATCATCAGGTACCGATCAAACCCTCCGATTTGTGGAAGGTTGTGTTAACATAAAAGGAGGGCCTTTTCAAATGGTTGCTCATGCCTTTTGGGTTCATGAATTCCCCCACAACTTTCATGAGAATGATGGACGACATCTTGCAACCCTTCACCAACTCATTCGTGGTCGTGTATTTGGATGACATTTTGATCTTCAATCAAATTTTTGAAGAGAACCTCCACCATATTGGACAGGTCCTTCAAACCTTGTGGCAACACAAGTTGTGTGCCAATTTGGAGAAATTTACTTTTGGTATGACCCAAGTTCAATATCTGGGGTACATCATTGATGAGCAGGGTGTGCATGTGGACCCAGCCAAGATGCAAGTCATTGGGATTGGCCAACCCCAACCACTCTAACAAAGCTCCATAGCTTTCTTGGTCTTACCAAATTCTACCGCAAGTTTGTGTTGGGGTTCTCTCATATCACTTAGCCTTTGAGCCAAGTCACCAAGGGAGGAGTGAAAGCAAAGTTCTTTTGGTTTGAATCCCAATAGAAGGTATTTTATGAGTTGAAGAATCACCTCTTTTGTGCACCTTTACTCACATTACCAAACCTGTAACAACCATTTGATCGAGACACAATCCTATGACTATGCTATTGGTGAAGTTCTTACTCAGAAGAGGCATCTAGTGGCATATCAAAGTGAGACACTTTTAGACACAGTCCGAAAGTATCCCACCTATGACAAAGAGATGCATTCCATTGTGCAAGCCTGCTGATAATGGAAGCATTACATTCTAGGAAAGGGAACATTTATCCACACAAACCAACCCCTGCAGTTCATACAGATATAGGGGAAGTTGCAGAATGATTTCATAAAAAATGGGCCACCGTAATAGCCCTGCTAAAAATTCCATGTAATATAAGTTAAAAAAACACAAAACAATAGCCACCGTTGATGGGACACTTATTCCAAGTTGAATGTTGGGCAGGACATCCTAGTGTGGGTGTCCATTTAGTTATTAATGGCTAAGGAAATTGGAAAAGGAAATTGCTAAGGCTTTGGAAAGGAAAAATGGCATTTTTGGCACATTTATTTATGAAAATAATGGAAATTAGGAGAAAAGGGAAGTGAAAGGTCACAAGTTGTATATGAGGAGGAAAATTAAGGAAAATAATGGAAAATGGGGAAATAGAGGTCTCATTCATAAAAAGGCTTCTAAGGATCAGTTGGTAACCTTTTGTCAATTTAGTTTTGGAGCTTTCTCATTATTCTCTCTCTCTCTCTCATACTCTTGGATAGAGTTTTCTTGGAGCACTCTTGGAGGGTGTGGCATACTTGGATTTTTGGAGCAAGAAGGCCAAGGAAGAGCAGGAAAGTGCAAGAGGACATCAATATCAACAACTATAATGAGATTTTCTTGCAGGTACCGAGTTTCATGTATGCTTTCCTCACCAGTGTTGGCATGCATGGCATATGCATGTGGATTTTTGGTCACAATTTGTCACTGGCATGGAGGATTTCTTGGATTGGAATTTGATTTCCTAGCCTTTCCATTTCTTGAATAACCATGGATATTGTGGTTTATTTCATTGTTTTGTTTTGTTTGGTTCTCATATTTCCTTAGATTGGGTTGAGTTATTAGTTCCTGGAAACCTTGGTTGGAAAAATGCTCTGGAAGCCCTGTAACAACTTGGGTTGAGTTACTAGTCCTAGAAGCCTTGGTTGGAAAAATTCCTTGGAATCCCTTGGTGGGTAGAGTTACTAGTCCTGGAAGCCTTGGTTGGACAAATTCTCTAGAATCCCTTGGTGGGTAGAGTTACTAGTCTTGGAAGCCTTGGTTGGACAAATGCTTTAGAAGTCCAATGGCAGCTATGGGTTGAGTTACTATTCCTAGAAGCCTTGGTTGTAACAAACGCTTTAGAGGCCCTAGAAGGCTTGGATGGAGACCAATATGATGATGGTTTTGTGATGTCCAGCCATGAGGTGGAATCAATGTTTGATGGGTTGAGTTGGATGGCTGTTATGTAGGAAAATGACCTCCTTATTAGCTCAGAGGAGAAAGACATGATGTCTGAAGGACTGACCAAGTTCACAGGCCCAGTTGTC
Source organism: Pinus taeda (assembly GCA_000404065.3). NCBI lineage: Eukaryota > Viridiplantae > Streptophyta > Pinopsida > Pinales > Pinaceae > Pinus > Pinus taeda. The sequence goes on along the minus strand of APFE030198766.1, from coordinate 435,291 downwards.
AAGCTAACGTTATCTAAACACTAGAAACCTGCTTTATAAAGCTAAGGGTGCGTTGGTGCCCAAAGTAACTTTGTCTGTTACCTCGGGAAGAGCATTAGTGAACTCTACTGAGTTTCTATGGGTCAAGGGAATGAATTGAATGAGAAAATATCCGTAGATTATCTCCTATGTCAGCTTATAAAAGCAGGGTAACATCAGAACTTGACATGTTTGGGGGAATTACTAATTCTTAATGGAGCATGCAAACAGGAAAGAGCACAAAGGCATGGAAACATCACTTGGCAACCCTAACCTCACATGCTATATATGCAAGGCTAGGGCCATTGTTAAAGGGGTCGAACCATTTGAAAGGATTGCCTATTTGACTGTTGAGTGGAGTCTCAGACTACGACATCATAATAGGTTAAGAAGGGAAAGAGAGAGAGGAGCTAGAGGGGTAAGGGAAGGCCGATGCAACTTATGGTTATAATCACTCTTTCTACACCAATATAGAACTGCAGTTGTGTTCTCCACTCTGAGATGTTGATAGTATGACTTGTTTGTATGTTTATTCAATATCATTAGCATGAGTGGCTTAGTTATATGCACCTATATATCTTTATATGTTCATGCATTGTTTGTCAAGGTATTATGTTATGATATTACGCTTGTCTTTTCTATGTGCAAGTTTCGATCTGGAGCCGGCTTAGGGGTCTTTTTCCTAGCTACATTGCGCTCTCTAGCAACACCACACTAAGGCTCAAGGTAATAATTCCTTCTTGCTTTGATATTCATTTGTTAAACATAGATATGCATGAATCTTTGTGACAACTGCAGCTAATTTGACTGTCTTCCAAGGATCTCGAGAATATCCTTGAGGGTTTTCTACATCACCAAACACCCGTGTATGAATCCCAATAGTAGAATTGACAACTCCAGTAGGGACTACATTTAGTTCCTAGTTTTTCCCATAAAGTTCCTAGATCTCTCTTTCTTCTAGGCTTTCCTGTACTTATTCATTCCCTTTCCAACCACTCAAGACCATACAGCATCCTTCTCTCTGTGCTCAGCCCTAGATCTGAACCCCATAGCCCATTTTTTGAGTATTTTTCCTCACTAATGCTAGTTACTAGTGTAAACAGTGCTTTATAAAGCATTGTGTCCTCACAAACAGAGCGTTAGTGTTGAAACCAACTCTCTATAGCCTCTAGTACAGAGCGTTAGTTAGCCATTTCTTGATAAACATCTTGCTCTGTGACCTCATGGGTTGGGAAATCTGCTTGTAGACTGATCAAGGATCTGCAACTGCACTTGTTTGACTGATCTGTGCCCTAAACAATTTTTTTTAATTAAAATAGCTTTACTTCTTAAAGTTTTTGTTTTCATTAAAGAAAAAATACAATTATTTTTACTATTTTCTGCTTAGCTAGTTAGATTTGCATTATTTGGTTTCAATAATTGTTAGTGAGCATTGAAGTTATGTCGATTAGACTAGTGTTTTACTGAGTAGGATGAATGGTATATATATTGATGTATGAATGACTCTCCCTTTGTAGAAGAAGCTCATTCATCGAAATTGAAAATTTACAAGCATTGTTTTTGCACGATTTAAGTCAGGGTCCCATATAACTTCGTACATCAACACCCCTACCAAAGACTCTAACGAAGTACATTTAAAATCTACCTAATAAAATAAATCAACAACTCTTTTTTAGAGTAAACACATATTATCTTAGGCTAGGATCTTGGGATAGGCAGTGTAAGTTAACTGCCCAAGATCATACACTGAAACTAATGTCATTAAAGAGAGAAATCCTTCTACACTCATACTATCTCGGACCACTGTAGTAAAAGTGGAGCTAAATACGAGATAGCATCAGAGTGTAAGTGAAGTTAGCTTGCCTTTTCTTACATATCCTTTTGGTATTATGTGTGTCAAGGATCCCTTCAAGGATATTAGAGCTGAGTCAAGGACTCGGGTATCCTGCCCACACAGTATACTATCTGTGACTATGTCCCCCCCTGTAGTGTCTGTGATTTGAGGTATCCTTAGTGGCCATACTTTTAGGGACGAATGCAAGGTGACTATGGTGGGCTTTCTTGGTACCTAACATAGACAGACCTACTATGTCTTCAGTTTTTGGGAGGGTTCTTGTCTTCACGAGAGTACTTGACCCCTTAATCTAAGGTTCAGGCGAAGCTCAAGAGTAATTGTAATTGTACATTTGGACAACTTTCTTTGTTATTCATTGTGATGCTGGGTTTCATCTCCAGTGATCAGTGCTTATCAGACAGGTTCATTCCCTCTGCTTGTTAATTGATTTCCTTAGTGTATTTTTTATAAGTGCCATAGTGTTATCATTGAGACTTTAATAAACACCACTGTAAAATTTACTGATAAAATTTATCGGCCACCGTGGCTACATTTGACCCTCGTCGTCAATATAGACGGTTGTTAGGACTTCCCCCACTCACTATGGAGGATCCGTTGAGCCCCAGTGAACTGGATTCCCCGTCTTCAGGCAATCAGTCTCTGAGATCTAACACCGACTTAGTTTGGACATCCCACGATTCTATCTTACCAGAGGATTTCTTTACTAAAGGATTTCTTCCTCCATACAATCCTCTTATCACAAATCCATTGGGACCACTCTTGGTTCCCATTGCATTTGTACCTCCTTTATCTTCCGTTGGAACATTTCCACCCATCCCATCGATGACTAATGGGTCATGGGCTTTTGTGGACACTTTTGGTCCACCACCACCTCCCCAGTCAACAGTCAATATTGCACCTCTGATGGTAAACCCCGCTATCCCATCTGTCCCAGGTTCAAATCCTATCGTGACACTTACCAGGAGTGGAACCCAATACATTCCGCGTTCCACCCCTTTTGTGTCAACCCCTAGACCTTTGACAAGTGCTACATATAGCGCTCCTTATAATGCTCAATATAGCATGATTAGCATGGGTCCCTTCAACCAACTCTATGGTTGGCATCCATTGTATAGTTCTAACCCCCAGATTTAGGCATCTGGGGGCACAGTTCCCAATATGAATTTACCGTCCAGGAGTGTAATAGGTCCCCCTTTGTTTTCAGGTCTATATGGTCATTCATTCATTGACATGAACCCTTCTTATGTCAGTCAAGGACCTATGGTTAGTTATGTGGCGAGTGGGAACCCTCAACAAGGTCCCAATCAATTCATAGGGGCACCCTACTGACAACCTCAAATGAGTCAAGGGGACACAACTTATCCTGGGGGCACTTCCATCCTCAGCCCAACAGCCCCTATGGAAACACACATTACAATACCATACCCCAAGGCACTTACTATACCATGCAACATGTGTATAATATTGGAAACAACACGATGGGAGGACCACAAGGATCCTCAAGTCATATGTCATCGCCTTGGCCTAATTCGAGGGCATCAAACACCTTGGCTTTCTTGGCAACACCTGATATCCCTGACTTGTACAAACTCACAAATGACCCCATCTATCACAACTTACTTTGGCTACCAATCCCACATAAAATATCGACAGACATCCTGAAGTTCGAAGGGAATCAAGGGGAGGATCCGAGTACACACATCACCAGCTATCATCTATGTTGTGTTTGTTAGAAAATTATATATTACGGAGCAATGGAACACATAAAATATTGCATCAATATAAACACAGAAAACGCACAAAATAAGAGAGACACAGATATACGTGGTTCACCCAGTTTGGGCTACGTCCACCTCGAACAGCCAGTCCTTCCTTTCTATTATCCAGCAAAATGAAGAGACACAACCTACTGCAAATCCGCTGTTATATCCTCTGTTTTCTCTCACAGTCTCACCTCTCTGTTTCTCGCTCACACAAAATACACATCTATCACCACCTCAAATACAATGCCCTCATACAAAGAGAGGGGATGCCTTCTAGGGCAAAAAACCCTAAACTAAACATAAGTTCTACCGTCAGATCATCTGCCTAATGAACGAATCAGATTGACTAGAAATTACTATACTTTTACATGGAAAATTTACATCTATTTTTAGATTTGGGGGCGCTGCCCCCGAGCCCCCGCCAGGGGACCACTGGCCCTCGGACCCCCCAGCCGGGGGGGATCGGCCCCTCCGGACCCTCGCGGGGGGGACAAGTCCCCCCCATGCCCCCCCCCCGCGTGGAGGGGTGTACAAAACTTCCTGGGGTATACATCCAGCTGAAGCAAAGACCTCTGAACAATCATGCTCCACACACAACAATTTCCATAAGACAAATCAATGTATGTACGTGACTACCATGCACAACACCTGCATACCATAATTGTGTACAACAAACCATAATCAAACTTGCATATAGATCTTGAATTACTAATTCAAACCTTCACTACAAATCACAACATCTTTTAAACCAAGATCACAACAGACATTACCATATTTGGATCAAACCATCATCATAACTGCAAATCTAACATTAAAAGCATAAATAGATCAATCAAGTATTTTCATTAGTCTTTACGACACTTTCAGATCTATCATATCTAAGCCATCTCCTTGCTCCCTAGTGCACACATGTTCCAAATCAAATCACACATGACTAGATTATTTTCTTTCACACCTAGCACCTTGATCTCCATCTCCTTATATAGCTTATGTCTTAGCCAATACCTTAGGTAAATATTTTGGTAATTTCGTTAGTATTTGTTGATAGGATAAAATGAACGTTGTTGCTTCAATTACTTTGGGTCAATACCATGGTAATGACCCTTGGTATCCAGATTTCCATGGTTCAGATTGTGTGCGTGGCTTTCACTTACAAGAATTGCGTATGTATGCGACCTTCTTCAAAGGAACTGCATATACTTTCTCAAACTTCACTTTTGTCACTCCTTAGTGATTGAACTACCGTTTCTCTGTCCATATCATATGTAGCATCTATACAATTATGCGTGAGTTCCACAGTCATCAATGTTGACATCAAGTACAACTTTATCAAGTACATTACCATCAAGGAAAACAAATTATCTATAATGCCAACAACCATTGATTCTTATTGTCTCTTATTGTACATTGCTTTTATTGTTCTATCTACAATTACTATTGATTACTCAAAGATTGAATTGATTGCTAATTGAAGTTAAGAATTGGGATCAAGTGATTATAACAACATAAACCAATGTAAAATTAACATAGAGTACTCACATCTCAAGAGCATGGGGAGTGTGTGCCCTACTCTTAGAAACATGTCCCTGTGTAACATTAATATATTTGTGCAAAGTGAAAAATACACATTATTGCTCATTCATTTTTTAATTAATTTCCTAATAGATATATTTCTTTGATGTATATAGAATCCCATTTACTGGTCTATTAACATTATTTCCATTTGTTATAAATGTATTAGTAGAGCTACTTCTCTTATGAATGAATTTCTCTTAGTACAAAATGCAATTGGTACATAATCTTTGCCTCTGACATATAGCTAAGTAATCATGTTTTGGAAAATGCCAAATTAGTTGTTAAAGGGAAGGTTTATGATTATAAAAATATGTTCTATACATTTGAAGGATCAACCATCAACTAAATTTGATCAACATGTTTTTTACTCACTAGATTTGTTTGAGTTTATGCTTTCTTGGCCAATTTTATTAATGCATGCCTACATTTTGACAAACCAAACATGCTAAAATTTCTTCCTATGGAATCCCATGATGTTGTTTATGCAAGGAATGGGCAGACATACACACCATGTTCACCTTCAAATCTGTCATCAAGGATTTTTTGGGGTTATACTTTCTACTAGAATGCATCAAATTTATGACGATATAACTAGAGTTGGGTTGCAATTTGATTTAGTTATGGGAAGTTGGAACTTCTCTTGTAGCCATGGATCATGTATGCTAAATGTGGATGTATGATGGTTACATAATATTTGTTTGACAAACTAAAAGAAATGTGGTTTCAAGGAAGGCAATGGCTTCTAGCTATGTCCACAATGGAGATGCCAATGAAACATTGACACTCATGAATGCAACCACAACCACAACCTTGTTTTTGAGAATTCTTACATATGTATTAATTTATAATATTGGCAACAAGGCAAGTAATTTTGTGTTTACATTATTAGGCTAGATGTGTGAAATACTCACATTGACATTTATGCATATTTGGAAATGTAATGTTACACGAAAAATTGTCACCATGACTTTCTGTAATCAATATGAGTCTATCACCACTCATATATACCTCCTTTGCAAGTCTTAAACCTCAGCTCCGCATATCAAGCTTTGAAAATGAGAGAAAGCCCTTAAAAATCTCTAAAACTCTGGTTTCACACTTTCTCTTAGCATTACATGCGGTGCCGCACCCACTAGTCCATGTCCCTTGCGCACTTGAGCGCTCTGTATCTGCATATATGGGTGCGAACCCCTGTAAAAGTTAAAAGGCGCAAATTTATTCTTAAAAACTCACTTTGAGTCAATTCTGGAAGCTTCTAGAGGGAATCTTGCACTGGCAAGTTCACTCCTTGAGGGTGCATGCATCCCATTCCTTAAGGAGCTAACCCCTTGATGTGAGGAGCTTATCCCCTTGAAGAAAGACTCTATCTCTTCAATGGTGGACCTGTAACCTCCTTCCCTTGCACTATAAAATGAAGCCTTGGGCTGGTTACTGGAGAGGTTGAAAGCTGAATATTTTTGAGGGTATATGCTGTTGGAACTTAGTCTTCCTAACTGAGCTTTTGAGAGGAAAGATCACATACCTTTTGATCTCATTTGGGAGAGAGTGAGGCTTATCAAAGTAGAGGAGATTCCTGCCTGGGCCCTGGGAAGAGCTTGTACAACATCAAGGCACCAAGGTTGTAAAGTTATTCTTTCTCAAAGTTAATACAATCAAGTTTATTTTTCTCAATAAGCTGTGTTTAATGGTTTATTTCATAGACTCCTTGATAACTATGATGAACATGATTTATTATGTTAGCTATGCAGGTGTTCTTTGATGTGTGCTTGTTTGTGTTTGCAGGTTATTAAAAGAAAACTCTTTGAAGCTATCGAAGCAAGGCTGCCACAAAATAGTGTTGGACTTAAGGTAGGGTCTATAAAACACCTCTTAGTTTTTATTAATGAACCGAAATATGTTTAGGGAAAAGTAGATTTGCTTGTCATGCTTGTTTCTAGATATCAATTGATACTAGGGAGATCGGTCTTGTTTGCAAGAATGATTTATCCGCTTAACACGTAGATGTGAATGTGGTTTCATAGAGTGCAAGGATTGTAGGTTATGTCAAATATAATAGGTTAGAGATTGCAAATGAATTATTTGACAAAATGCTTAAAATAGATGTGGCTTTAGGAATGCAACGATTACTTGTTGATGCATAAAATGGACATGGTAGGGATTCCTTGATACCCTCAAATGAAATGCAACTAGAATGGATGAAACCAAACCTAGTTGTGAAACCTAGCTACATTTCAGTGAAATGCTAATGCATAGAATGGACATGGTTGTGATACTTTGATAATTGTCAGTGAAATGCAACTACAAGGGATGAAACCCAACCTAGTTGGGTGTTCTTCCAACTTGTATCCATTTAGCATCTTTGTAGTAAGGAAGTGCATTGATAACTATATAATTGGAATTTATTAAAGTTGGATATTTCTCTAGGAACTACGCGTACTAATAGATATGCCAAATGTGGCAGAATTGTGCTTATAGATTATTATAGACTTGTTATAGCATTTTTTGAAGCCATTACATCTCTAATGTCCCTATGGTCTTTATAATGATAAGTTACAATCATTACTCATCTCAAAGCATTTTATTCCACTTACACATGCTTAGGCTTTGAAGGAAAGTGTGTGTACAATTATTGTGTCCACTAGAAAGGTGCATGTACCTTGAAAAATGTGCAAAGATTGCACTAATGGATGGGGCATATGGGATTTGTACACTTGTACCTCACTAAAACTTGTTACCAACTCCTTAGTCAAATCATAAGACTATAAAATGAGGCTTAATATTGGAGAAGGAGAATTATGTAATATTCTTATTTATTATTTTTGCTAAAAATTCCTAGAAATTACTACAACATAATTTTTTGCTAGAAATACCGATAAAATGCAACATAGTTCCACATAAATTGCAGACAATATGCAAGAAACACAATTTTATTTTATTTAATAATAATTGCCTGAAAGATATTACATCAAAAACTTGGAAGATATGTTGGTTTTTGGGTACTTAGCCTTTTGCAATTTGATCTCTAGAATCTTGGTCCACCTACTCGACCCTTATGAGATACAATAATTCGGCCCTCTGAAGCACAACTAACAACTTGCAACATAATAATTGGGTAGGGTGTGTATTTCAACACTGAAACCAACTGTCACGAGCTACAATGTGTATTTCAACGCTGAAATTGAGAAATACAATGAGAGTTCCTCCCTCCCACATTAAGCCACAAAAACTCTCGGGACTATAAACCAAATAACAATACTCATCCATGCTCTGAAATGCACGCTCTTCCTTTTTATAATTTTTCTCCTCCAAATATCATGGGTTAATAAAATATCATGGGCCACCATTTTAATAATAAAGTGACTTTATATGCTATATTTCCTAATTAAATAAAAGGTCACTTAAATTCTCCTTTTAATTTAATTACTCAAGCTCACTTTCAAAATGATATTAAGTAATTAAATTAGTTTTTTCCCTTCTTCTATTCTAAAAAAGGGACGTTATAGTCCCCTTTTAATTTAAATAGTCAAGATGACTTTCAAAATGATACTAAATAATTAAATTAGTTTTCTCTTTCTATTCTAAAAAATGACATTATAGTCTTCCCTCCTGGAATTTCTCACCCTCAAGCAATCCAAAACCTACCACAAGTCCCAAATAAGCTTAGAGAATCCTACTACATATGATCCAAAATATGCATTTCAATACGGGGATTCCAAATTCGCCTATAAAATTCTCTAACAAAGAGGTGCCACACCTTCGTAGCATCTCTAGGACATTCTGCTTGGCCATCACAATCATCATTGCTATTATATATGTTCACTAGGCTTTAGAAAGAACAACATTATCAACCTCTTTTCCTGCCTAACACTACACCTTTGGGCATGTATGAAGATGAAAGAACTTTAGCTACTGCAACAGTTCTGGCTGAATATTGTACTTGTCACATCCCAACATTGTTCCCAACCTTCCAAAGGCACATATAATTTCATCTCAAATACATATGATATCATATTTCCTTACAACAACTTGCACCTTTCCATCATATGTGGCAGGGAGCAAAATGACTCCAGCACCCATGACAGGTCCTGCAATGAATGCAATAATTGTTACTAGACTCTCTTTCAATATAGGCTTATCCAAGGTATCTGCTAACCTTTTTGGAAAGTAATCTTCAATTTTACTTGGCAAATGATAGCACCAATAGCATAAATGGTAGTAGTAAATTAAAATTTTGATGAAGATTTGTCAGCCTTGAAAGACTGACTACTATCAATGTTGATCCATGGTATGATTTCTACTGAGCAATATGTTTATAATGTCACACTAACTTCGACTGATTGCCATTGCCATTTGAATTACCGTTTGACAGAAGACTCCTTAAATCCATTAACAACTTCTTAACCTTGGAGTAGTGTTTGCCAGAAGGATCACAAATTGTTGTTGGTGCAAGGGCAGTGGACAATGCAGCCTTGTATCTTTCCCATGAAAAAGATAGATCCACAATGAATTCTATGAAGACTGGAAGGATCCATGTATGTTTAAAATATCTCTCCACTATTTCCCTCATTATATCTCCATTGGTAAGAAGTTGTGGAGAATAACATAATCGTATAAATGCACAGCTAGATTTTGATGTCAATGCAGGGGCATTCTCTTTTGTGGATGTGAAGCACTTTCAAACCCCAATCCAATATTTGACATTGTGTCATGGTGAACAAATATTGACTGGGATGGTGCTGTACTCATATTGTGTTGGTACTTCTCTCTAAAAGATTAAAATTTGGTTCGATGGTAATGCAAGTGGTTTTACAATAACATAGAATTATGGATGTGGTATAATGGTTAGGTGAGGATATTGGTCTTCACTAATTTTGTAATCTACTTGTTAACAAGACTATGTGTAAATGTATTAGAAAACCTACACAGATGAATCTAGCTAGTAAAGGTTGAACACATAGCTTTGCAGAGCAAAAGCACTAAAAGAAAATCGAAAGAACAAAAGAATGATTCATTTGAAAATAGGTTATAATGCTCATGATATAGCATTACTGGGTGAAGATTCCAAGGTAATGCACCATAGTGGTGATCAATGAGAGAACTCAACACCTACAACAAGTTTCAGAGAGAACTAGCCAGTTGCGGAGTGAAAGAAGGAGAAAATCAGGGAGTAAATCATGCAGAAGAACTAACCAGTTACAGAGTTAAAGAAGGAGAAAATGAGGGAGTAAATCATGCAGAAGAACTAACCAGTTGTGGAGTTAAAGAAGGAGCAAATCATGCATAAGGATCTTGCATGTAGTCTCATTCTCTAACTAAGTGTACAAATGTAGGTGTGTAACCCCCCGTTGAACACCACTATGGGGAAAAATAGAAAATGGGCCATGGCAACTAAGGCCAAAGGTCACCCAAAATACAATGCAACTTGTACTAAAATTAAGGAAAGGGGGAAAACCTCGTGGGAGAAACCGCCCCTCAAAATACAATGTAATCAAAAGAAAAGAGGAAGAAAACACAGTTGCTAAGCAACTGTGTCCTTCACTCCAAGACGATCACGTAGAGAGCGAAAATTCTGCTCAGCGAATGTCTTGGTGAAGATGTCTGTAGTCAGTTCTGCGAAAGGACAGAACTGCAAATCAATGACCCGATCATGTACTAAGTCTCTGATGTAGTGCATATGGATCTCTATGTGCTTCGTCCACTACTGTTGTACTGGATCCCTGCAAAATTTGAGAGTGCTCTGGTTGTCACACCAGATGACAGTGGGCTGGTGAAACTGAATGCCCAACTCAGTGAGGAAGTGTTGTAGCCATAGAGCTTGAATGGTGATGTTGACTACTCCTCTGTACTTGGCCTCAGCTGAAGAGAGAGCAATAGCGGCCTGCTTCTTGCTAAATCAACAGGTAGGGCCAGATCCTATACTAAGTGAGTATCTGGAGGTGGACTTGCGATCAATGTTGTCGCCCGCCCAATCAGAATCTGTGAAGCCAAGTAGATTCAATGCAGTGCCTGCTACATAGTGAATCCTAAAGGTGATGGTGCCCTGCACATATTTTTAAAGGATGCACTTTGCAACATTCCAGTGTATCTCATGCAGCTCCTACATGTATCTGGAAACTGCCCCTACTGCATATGAGAGATCTGGTCTGGAGTGGGTGAGGTACAATAATCTCCCCACTAGTTGTCGGTAGAGAGTACTGTCAACTAATGGAGTGTCACCTCCATCCTCAAGGCGGACCCCAAACAGAAAAGGAGTCAGTTTTGACTTGCAGTCAGTCATGTGAAATCTCTCGAGGAGATCCCATGCATACTTAGCTTGAGAGAGTTTGATGCCTGTGGCATCCTGGATGGTCTCAAGACCAAGAAAGAAGTGTAATGGACCCATGTCCGTCATCAAGAACCTATCATTGATCTGAATCGGATCCACAAAAGACTGTCAAGAACTCTGAATGTATCGAGTTAAACAAAAATTTAATGAAATCCAAAACAGCGTCAAAAACACCCTGAACCAGTGGCCATGGCAGCCAGTGCGGAATGACGAGGACCTCGGTCAAAGCGTGCTGACCGAGGCCCATGGAGGCTGCACAGGAGGTCAAAATAGTCACTGGGAGCCCTAGATTGGGAAAAGGAGCCGATTTTGATGCGTGATTCACGCTTAAGTTGGGAAAACAGGGCCAAAATGGGGGAGACTTAAGCACTCAGTCACGTTGGGAGCTGGAGAACCGCGGGTGGAAAAAAAAAAGCGCTAAAGGACAAAGGTGGGACCCGCGCTCTGGAAAATCGGTAGTATCGATCGGGGTGCCCTTGAACAGTAAGAGGTTTTGGAGGAGAGTGGAGCGATCCCACTCAGCGATCGACGCGTGGTAGTGGAGGTGATAGAAAAACCACCGTGATCGCGTGCTAACGGTCAAGCTAGTCAACCGTGCTTGATGTGTGTATGATGTTGGATCTGGAGGAGCCCAGATTGGACACCTGAGATTGCGCCCGATAGAAAGAAGCGGAATCAATAGGGAAATAAGCTACGATTTAAAAGGATTTGGAATCCGTTTGACCGCCACGGTGGAGAAAGTATGTATCCATGACATAATCGAAGAAACATGCCAATGAAGCATGCTGACACAAGTTAGATGGGGACACGTCACACTCCTTGAGCACTCATGTTGACGCCAAATAGGGAACGCCAAGCACAGCTGTAGAAGGTGAATCGATGTAGGCGGGAGAGGAACCGAACAGGCATAGGGATAAAATAATTAGAGCCATGAACAGAGACAGTCAACTAGAGTGGGAGGAATTGGAGAGGATTCCAAGCGACCAGAGAGATAGTGAACAGTGAACCCTGAGAGGAGGACTGAACACAGAGAACAGTAAAGCCAAGCAGAGGAGACAGAGGGCCGAGTTGACCATAAGCAGCGTCAAGCACCAGAGAGCTTGAAGATTCAAGCCTTCCCATAGAGGAATCTGTCTGGATTGAGCATCACAGTTGGCTCTTTCCACTGTAGACCGAAGGTCACAGACCTGGTAGGAAGAAAAAGAGTCTGTGTACTCCGAGTGGCTTGGGGAATCCAAGAACCACCCTGCCAAGGAAAATCTACTTCAGGAAAACTCATATTGAGTCCCTGTATTGTAAATTCTCTACTGTAAGACACAATAAAACCAGGCCACCACTGAAGCTGGACCGGAGACGTAGGAGAATAGGGTGAACTCCTTATTAAAAATTGTTTGTGTCTTTGTGTTACTTACTGTATTTCTCTGCTATCTTTCCATTTAAATGTCTGTGTATTGGCAATCTGATCGATCCATTGCTTAAATATCACAGAACACACACCAGCACATGAGTCTATAATACCTTTTGTTTAATAAATCTTCAACTGATGTCACTCATAGGGTGATTATCAGATCAAGTGGTATCAGAGCTCTA
>APFE030198766.1:345940-420945 GCA_000404065.3 Pinus taeda | reverse complement strand
AAGAAAGTAGAAGTGGAAAGCAAGGAAGGCTAACACTGCACAAAAAGGAAAAGCTTCATGCACTCACTTTAAAAAGGAGGGGCATGATGATGAGCACTGTTGGATTCTGCATCTAGAGCTGAGGCCTAAGAAGTCAGAGGGCAAGAAGAAGAAGGTTGTTGCAGCTATTCCGAAAGATTTGGGGTCAGACTCGGGAAATGAAACAATCATTTCAGCCACAGGTATAAAAGGTAAGAATTCTGAAGCATCTACTAGTAATTCTGCTCAATCTGTTATTGATGAAGAACATGAGAGAAAAAGACATGAGCTTTCCATATTCGAGTTGTTTCCAAAAATCAAAAGATATACTTTGTTTGATAATGGCTCACAAGTAAATTTGATTTCTGAAGCAATTGTAAAGAAATTGGGATTAGCAACTACACCTCACAAGAAACCATACCATTAGGATGGTTGAATGATAAAGCACAACTACAAGTGACTAGACAGTGCAAACTCAAGTTTTCTTTTGGGTCAGCATTTGTAGATGAGGTTGAGTTAGATGTAGTTCCTTTGGATATATGTGGAATTTTTTTAGGAAGTACTTACTTGTATGATAGAAAGGCTATTTTCTATAGAGCTGAGAACAAGTATCTACTTGTTAAAGGTGGAATCAAATACTTTGTAAGAGATCATAAGCTCAAGAATAATTATACTCTCATAAACTCAGGATAGATGAAAATAATGATAAATTCATGCAAACAGTTCCTACTGATGGTTGTAAAGGAAAAGAAACCTGATAAAACCAATGTATTTGAGGGTTATAATGCTGATAAGAAAACTGATATAGAAAAGATTGTTTTAGAGTATGATGTCTTATTTCAGGAACCTAAAGGTCTACCACCCAAAAAGGGAATAGTACATGATATTATTTTGCAGCAAGATATTCCTTTCCCTAACATTGGGATGTATAGGTTGTCTGCTTTAGAGAATGCTAAAATCAAGAAGCAGGTGCAAGAGTTGCTCGAGAAAGGGTTCATCAGGCCTAGTACATCACCGTGTGGGTTACCAATCGTTTTGGTGAGAAAGAAAGATGGCTTGTGGAGAATGTGAATTGATTACCGAGCGCTGAATAAGATAACAATAAAAAATAGTTATCCCCTACCTCGCATAGATGATCTTTTAGATCATTGAAGGACATTGTTTATTTCACCAAGCTGGATTTGCATAGTGGATACCATCAAGTCATAGTTGCAGAGCAAGATGCATGGAAGACTGCTTTCAAAACAAAGCAGGGATTATATGAATGGCTGGTTATGCCTTTTGGCTTGACCAATGCTCTTGCTACCTTCATGAGATTAATGAATGATGTACTCAGACCTTTTCTTGATGATTTTGTTATTGTGTATTTGGATGACATTCTGATTTTTAGTAAAACGTGGGAAGAACATTTAAGGCATGTTAAACAGACATTAGATGTTTTGAAAAGGGAAAAACTTTATGTTAAACTCTCCAAATGTGAATTTGGCAAAACTTCTCTAAATTATTTGGGTCACATAGTAGGGGGAGGTGAATTGAAAATAGATCCCTCTAAAGTGGCAGTCATTGTAAACTGGCATAAACCCAAGTCTGCTACAGAAGTGAGAAGCTTCTTAGGAGCAACACAATATTGGAGGAAGTTCATTTCAAATTTTTCCTCAATTGCAGCTCCCTTACATGCCTTGACAGGATTGAACAAGGTGTTCCAGTGGGGAGGCAAACAGCAAAAAGCCTTCAACACCTTCAAAGAAAAGATTAGTATAGCACCGGTACTAGCACTGCCAGATCTACAAAGGCCCTTTGAGATCCAAACTGATGCCAGTGACTATGCCATGGGAGTGGTGTTGAAATAGCACGGTAAACGCATATATTATCATTCTGAGACCTTTAATCTACAGTAGTTAACTATCCTACATATGATAAAGAAAGGTATGCATTAGTTTAGAGTGTGAAAAAGTGGAAACATTACTTAATGGGTAAAGAAACAGTAATACATACTGATCATCGGCCACTTCAATACCTACACTCCCAAACTAAGTTGCAGCAATCAAGACATTACAGATGGATGGGTTTTCTACAACAGTTTCATTTAGTCATCAGATATAAAAAGGGAATACATAACAAGGTTGCAGACATGTTATCTAGACCCATTATAAATGCATCTACCATACTTAAGAATAATTCTGTGTTGCATGAAAGCTACATAGAACAGTATGCTCAGGACATGGACTTTAAAGATGTATATGCAACTTTGAGTCAAGGCAAAAGAATAGAAGAATTGGAATATCACATGAAGGGCCGACTCTTATATCATTGTGGGAAAATCTGCATTCCACAAACTGAGAGAGTAAAGATAATTAGGGAAGCACACACTTCTCTGATATCAGGTCACTTTGGGGTAAGTAAAACAGTTGCACAACTACAAAGGTTCTGCTATTGGTTGAGAATGAGTGAGACAGTTTCTAGATATGTAAAGGGATGTGCTATGTGTGTGAAAAGCAAGCCCAGCAACAGAAAACTAGGCTTGTACACTCCATTTCCAGTTCCTTCTCACCCTTGGGAAAGCATTTCCATGGATTTTGTTGGATGAATGCCTAAATCTAGGAAAGGTCATGATTATCTATATGTTGTTGTGGATAGGTTCAACAAAATGTGTATTTCGATACCCTGTAGTAAACAGATTATAGCTGAACAAACTGCAAAATTGTTCTTTGAACATGCATGGGTTCATTTTGGATTACCCACTTTTGTTGTATTTGATTGAGACACTCAATTTGTGGGGAAATTTTGGTCAAGTCTGTGGGAACTAATGGACACCAACTTAAAGAAAAGTACAGCTTTTCATCCACAAACAGATGGCTAGACAGAAGTAGTTAACAGGATGGTGATCCAGTTACTGAGAGGATATTGTAGCAAACACCTTAAGCTTTGGGATGAACACTTGTGTTATGTGCAACATGCTTACAATAGAGCCAAACACTCTTCTACATAGAGATATCCTTTTGAGACCTATCTTGGTTTCATACCAAGGTCTCCTTTGGATTTTGTCTTTGGTACAGATACCATGGTTGATAGATACACTGATGTGGACAAGGCAACTAGGTTCATTGAACAGATCTAGGAGATCCACCAGGCAGTACAGGAATAGATGGAAAAGAGCCAGGCCAAGTACAAGGCTAGGCACGATAAGCATCGATGGAGCATAGTTTTCAAGTTGGAGACCAAGTTGGCTGTATATCAGCAAGGACAAGATGCAAGGTGAAAGTAAAAAGCTAAAACCTATCAGGTATGGACCCTTCAGGATACTTGAGAAGATTGGTGAAAATGCTTTTCACCTTGATCTACCAGCTTACATGCACATCTACTCAGTCGTGAATGTAGATTGCTTGAGGTTGTTTGAACCTTCAATGATTGAGGACCCTAAAGAGCAGAGTCAATTACCTTTTGTTGATGACCTGCTACCTGAATATCTTAATGAATTACGGGAAGACACAGTGCTGGATAGGAAGGTAAGGACAACATGCAGTGGACAAGTGGAATACCTTAGGATTGGGCTTAAAGGTTCGAAGTTGAGCAGTGCAAAGTGGATTGAGATTGGGCAAGTGAGACAACAGTTTCCTCACTTAGTCGATGCTTGAAGAAAACCAAATTTTTGGTGGTCCAAAAGCTCTCTCAGTGGGAAGGCAATGATCCGAATTGGATCCATTAAAGACTGGCAAAGAACCATGACTGTATCAGGTCGGGACGAATTTCTAAAAAATCCAAAAACAGTGATCAAAAACACCCTAAACTAGTGGCAATGGCAGCCAATGTGGAACGAAAAGGACCTCGGTCAAAGCACACCGACCGAAGCCCATGGAGACTATACAGGAGGTCAAAGTAGCCCGTGGGAGCCCTGGATCGGGAAAATGAGGTGATTTTTGATGTGCGATTGCCTAGTGCTAATCGCACATCGCTAGGAAAATAGGGCCAAAATGGAGGAGCCTTAAGCACTCAGTCGCGTTGGGAGCTGGAGAACTGCAGGTGGAGAAATGAAAAGTGCTAAAAGGACAAAGGCGGGACTCACACTCTGGAAACCGATGGTACTGATGGGGGCACCCTCAAACAATAAACGATTTTGGAGAAGAGTGGAGCAATCCCACTCAACGATCAACGCGTGGCAGCAGAGGTGAGAGAAAACTGCCATTGATTGCACGTTATTGGTCGAGCAAGTCAACCGCGTGGGGCGTGCATATGACGTTGGATCTGGAGGAGCCAAGATTGGACGACTGAGACTACGCCTGATGGAGGAACTGGAATCGAGAGGGAATTAAGCTGCATTCTAAAGGGATTTGGAATCCGTTTGACTGCCATAGTGGAGGAAAAATGCATCCACGGGGTAAATGAACCGATGAGCAGGCTGGCGTTGTTCAGATGAGGACACATGGCCACTCCTTGAGCGTTCATGCTGACACCGAACAGGGAACTCCAAGCATAGCTACAGAAGGTGAATCGACAAAGGCGGAAGAGGAACTGAACAGGCACGGAAAACGAATGGCTAAAAGCCATGAATAGAGACAGAATACACAGTCAAGTCAGAGTGAGGTCTGAGAGACGAAAAAAAGGACCAGAATCCTGAGAGGAGGACAGAATACATAGAGAAGAAGGTAGTAAAGCAAGAGAAAAGTAGGAAGAGACAAAGGGCCAAGCTGATGCAGCAGTAGCATCGAGCACCACTGAGCTTGAGAGATTCGAGCCACCCCATAGAGGGATCTATCTAGGTTGAGCATCACATTGGGCTCTTACCATTAAAGACTAGAAGGTCACAGAGCTGATGGGAAGAAGAGACTATGTGCTCCAGTGGCTTCGGGAATCCAAGAACCACCATGCTAATCAAAACCTGCTTTAGGAGAACTCACATTGAGTCCCTATATTGTAATTCTCTGTTTAAAGACATAATAAAACAAGGCCACCACTGAAAGCTGGACCAAAGACATAAGCCTAGAGAATAGGGTGAAATCCTTATTAAAATTGCTTGTGTCTTTGTGATTTCCTGCTATATTTTTCTGTTGTCTTTCCATTTAAATGTCTGTGTATTGGCAATCTGATCGATCTGTTGCTTAAATAACATAGAACACACACCAACACATGAGTATGTAATACCTTTTGTTTAATAAAACTTCAACTAATGTCACTCATAGGGTGATTATCAGATCAGGTAGGCTTTTTTGCGAATACATCATCCATACACACTACCTCCACCTTCACCTGCACAACCTACACCTTCGCCACTCCACCACCACCACCACTATCATTCGACATGTCGAATACTGTGAAGTTGCCCGTTTTCAAGGGCTTAGGAAGTGAGGATCCGGATCAGTTCTGGTTTGTTGTGAAGGCTGTGTGGACAACAAAACAGATTACGGGTGATAATATAAAGAAGGCGCAATTGGTTACCACTCACTGACATGGTACATTAAGTATTGCACTGATAATCCATTGGCATCATTAGCAGATACTCAAACCACTTTGAACAAAGAATTCGGTAAGCTTAAGTCTAACTCGCAATCGGTAATTGGATTTAAGGAAATCATAATGAGGCTCGATGAAATGCTCTGGGAGCTAAATAAAATACTAAAGTGCAGGATCCATGAAGCTAATATGCATCTCATATATAGTCAGCATTGTGAATGGTTTATAGCCTCGCTCCTGCCCCACCTAAGGATTTCTTTATCACAACAAAAGGTAAGAACTCAGGCAGAATCTTTGGAAATTGTGATGAGATTGCATGAAACACCTATTCAGGATGCATCTTTGTGAGTCCAAAAAATTCACTCACTGTTGCGGAACCTCTGTTTGGATTTGCAGAGCTTGAAAAAAGAAAAGGAGCATAGGATAGAGGTGCACGAGGAAATTTGGTGCCTAAAGTGTAAGAGCCAGGGGCATGATAAGGACCATTTCCATATATTCGCAAACTATATTACTAGGGGGGGCGATGCCCTTGGGGCAAGAAGCTCCAGTAGGACCAAGTATGGGGCCCATGCTATGGTGCGCTATTTGTTAGGTGGCTGGAAAACATGTGACGGATAACTATCATTTGCTGCAAAAATTGTGTAGACACCAGAACAATTGTTCTATGATTTTTGCAAATCGGTGGGCCACGATGAGCGCCACTATCATAGTTATGAACTAATGATGGAGAGGACACCTACGTATCAAATGAAAGTAGAAACTCAGCCTCCGGATGAAGGCACTGGGGGAGCGAGCAAAGGATATCAGGGGTGTGGAAGAGACCGAGGAGGAGGAGGACTTGGTAGAGGTCAGGGACAGGTCATTTTCTATCGTTGTGGAACACCAGGGCACTAGGCTCAGGAGTGTATGAGTCAAACACATCCATCATGTCAATATTGCACTTAGTTTGACTACATAATATAAGAATGCCTTGTGTTGATAGCCAAGACGTAGGAGAAGAAGGCACAACCTCAGCATCCTACCTAGAACTTACAGATGATGACAGTCGAGCCCTGCAAGGAAGATCCAAATGTGAATATCGTGTTGTGAAGTGGAATAATGACTAGTGATGATAAAGAAAAACAACCTAAAGAAAGTTGGTGGGTTCACAAGGCCCCAGAAAAGGAAGTTGGGTTTGATCTGGAGCATGTGAAGGAAACATTTATGAAGGCGAAGAAAGGCTTCACTGAGGCCTCTACCTTAGGAAGTCAGGACAAACTACCAGCAATCGGCGCGCCTATAGAGGTTGACGCCTCTGTGCTTACAACCTTCTTGGAGACTTCTATGAAATTACTGGGTGATAGAAAGGCTGTGAAAGGGATACAAGAATTGATAAATAAGTGCATTGGGAAGGAAAATGCTCCTAGAGGACACCGCATAGTCAGAAATATTGGTAAACATAAGAGAAGAACAGGGCGTAAGATGAGGTTCACCACACAAATTGGAGACTATTAGAAGGACCAGGTTATTTTGGACCTGGGATCTGATGTGAACGTTTTGCCTAAATAGACATGGGAGAGAATGGGGAGGAATGCATTGCAGTGGTCTCTGATTCAGTTGAGGATGGTGAACCAACAAAATATTATCCCTATGGGATGATTGCATGGAGTGACCATAGATATAGAGGGTGCGAGTGCGCTGGTTGAATTTGAAGTAATAGATATTGTTGATGACAAAAATCCATACCCCATGCTCCTTGGTATTGATTGGGATATTGACATGAATGGGGCCATCAATTTGAAGAAGCAGACAATGTCATTTGAAAGGAAATCACTCCGTGTTGCAGTACCATTGTACCCTACAAAAGGACGCGCTATACTGAACTGGTCCGCGACTATGAGGAAAGTGATGATGATTTGGATAAAATCTACAAAATTACAGTGTGAGACCAAGATTGGGTTAATCCATAGCTGATGGATGGATTGCATGGGATTGCGAAAGCTCCTGTACCTCAGACTCAGATGAATAATTGGAGCATTGGCAGAATAGGCTTCTTGAAGTATCTACATTGCGCTGCAATATGATGATTAAATCATTGCACTATGTGTCATTAGAGGTAAGAAATTTACCTTATTATGATGGTTTAACTGATTTAGATAATTTTTTGGATGCTTTTGAAATATAAGTCCCCGAGGATCATCGTTTTAAGGCACTGGATTTGGCACTGCGCGCTATGCCCGCTTGATGGTGGGGTATGCACAAGGACAACTTTGATGAATGGTGTGATTACAGGAGGATGATGAGGATGTGATTTGGTCATCCTAAAGTATGGTTAACTGAGAAATATGATAGGAGAAATGATCCACGTGATCATTTAGCAAAGTGGACTAGAGTCTATGGAATAGAGTCGTAGCTAGAGTGGGTGCATTTATTATATCACACTCTAGATATAAGCCCTATGCATTGGTACCTGGAAATAGAGCTCCGCCATGGCACCATGGAGAGGGATATCATAAGGGAAGGCTTTTTTATGACCTTCAGTTTTGTAGACAGATTCGAAAGAATTTATGAGGCACTCTAGGAGGTTAAGGCAACAATCTTCATAATTGTGTAGGATCTATTGGAATTGGTTCAACCGGATTGGAGCACCTAGCTGTGCCATGCCCTGGAATGCTATAATGTGACTGCTGAAGGGGAGGATGAGGATTCAAGGAATATCCATATCGCAGAAATGGAAGGCCACTGTAAGGTTGAAGGTCCACAAATAGAGAACTCGGATATCACTGCGCTGTTGAACACTAGGCAAGTAAACATTGGTACTGAAGCGGAGCCAAAATTTGCGAATATTGGAGATTACTAGGATGATGCCACAGTGGATAAATTTGCTGACTTACTCTGCGAGTACTAGGATCTTTTTCCTACAAAATTTTAAGACTTGAAAGGCATCATAGGTGATTTGGGTGTGATGACGATAAATTTGAAACTGGATGTAAACCCTGTCAAGCAAAGAACATATTGCCTTAATCTGAAATATAAGGAAAAGGTTTGCTTGGAGTTGGACAAGATGCTTGAGGCATGAATTATCAACCCTGTGGAGGAATCTGATTGGGTGAGCCCAATGGTGGTCCAAGAAAAGAAATAGAAGGGAGAAATACAGATTTGCATAGATCTTAGGAAACTTAATGACGCCTACGTCCATGATCCTTTTCTGACACCATTTACTTATGAGGTATTGGAAAATGTTGGAGGACAGGAGACCTATTCATTCACTGATGGGTTCTTTGGATACCATTAGATTAAGATCGTGCCAGAAGACAGGAGTAAAACAAGCTTCGCGATGGAATGGGGTTGTTTTCAGTACACTGTGATGCCATTTAGAATTAAGAATGCATCGATGATATTCTCCCTCGTAGTCATTGCGGTGTTCAACGAGTTCATTCACAAATTCTTGGAGGTATATTTTGATGACTAGACAGTGTTTGGGTTAGTAGAGTGTCATGTAGCTAGTCTATGCTCAAAGTTGGATACGTGTCGAAGGTATTAGATCGCACTGAACCTGAAGAAATGCTTATTTTGTGTCCCCTTTGGAATTTTTCCAGGTCATGTGGTGTGAAAGCAAGGACTAATGGTGGATCCTGCCAAGATCGTGGTAATAGTCAATCTGGAGGCCCCAAGGAGTATCAAACAGCTACGTGAAATGCTAGGCCATATTGGGTATTATCAAAATGAAGGATGCTACATTCTATTGGGATGAAGAATATCAGTGTAGTATGGATGTATTGAAAGAAAAGATGGTCATCGTGCTGATATTGGTCTTTCCGAATTAGAAGAAGGAATTCCATGTGCACGTTGATGCCTCATGTATTGCATTGGGAGCAGTGCTAACAGAAGTTGGTGAAGGAGAGATGGATCATCCTATAGCATTTGCAAGTTGAAAGTTGTCAAAAGCTGAGAAGAATTATTCAACGACAGAGCGCGAGGGATTGGCTATGGTGCATGCACTCCAAAAATTTAGACACTATCTATTGGACAGACATTTCAATATGTACACAAACCACTCTATCTTGAACTACCTAGTCAATAAGCCTGCGTTGGGGGGAAGATATGTAGATGGCTTCTGTTGTTTCAAGAATATGACTTTGAGGTAATTGTAAAGCCATGAAGGCTGAATGCATGGCCTGACCATTTGTCTCAAATTGAAATGGGGGAGGATCCTACTAATTTGGAGGAAGGGCTTCCCGATGCACAACTCTTCACAGTGAGCATAGAAGATAAGGATAGTTCCAGAAGGCTCTACCAGTAAGCAAAAGAAAGAGTTGGTAGTATGCGCAACTGATTTCTCAGTAATTGCAAGACATTTATATAAGATGAGTTTAGACGAGATACTCCGATGGTATGTGCCTGATTCCAAAAGAAACAACATCCTTGTGGAGGCTCATGGAGGGGTTGCAGGAGTACATTATGCAGGAAAGGAAACATCGCAAAAGATTTTGCACGCCGGGTTGTGGTGGCCTACATTACATAAGGATACCAAAGCATATTGTAGGGTGTGTAATGCATGTCAAAGAATGGGCAAGCCATCGCGATGGAATACTTTGCCTCTTAATCCTTAGGTGTCATTATAACCATTTGAGAAATGGGTTATTGACTTTGTAGGACCAATTCAACCCCTAGGTAAAAAGACAAGGGCACGCTATATCATCACCGTGACAAAATACCTAGCTCGATGGGCAGAGGCACAGCTTGTGAAGGATTTTACAGGAGCCACAACAACTGAATTCTTATTTGAATACATGTTAACCAGGTTTGGCTACCCAAAAGTGTTTATGAGTGATCGTGGTACGCACTTCCTCAACAAAACGATCAATGCACTGACATAAGAGTTTTAAGTGTATCATCAGAAGAGTATGCCATATCATCCTCAAGCTAATGGAATAGTGGAGGCCTTTAATAAGATATTGGAGAATGAGCTGACAAAGATTTGCAATGCGCATTAGAATGATTAGGACGTGCGCATACCGATAGTATTATGGGCATACAGGACTACTTCCAAAAAGCTATTAGGTCAGACACCTTTCTGGTTGGTCTATGGCATAGAAGCTATCATGCTTATGGAATATATCATTCCTAGTTTATGCATAGTAGCTTTCATAGTGATGGCAGACCGTGGAGCCTCAGAAGAATAGCTCGCACAGTTGATGGAGCTTGAAGAGGATAGATTCTTGGCTAGATTTCATCAGCAGGTATAGAAGGAACGTGAAAAAGCATGGCACAATTGATACATCAAGCTCGGCATGTTTAAGGTAAATGACTTGGTTTTATTATATGATAAGGTTCGATAAGTTTCTAGGAAAGTTTTATATTCACTGGTTGGGGCCATATGTCATCAAAGAAATCATAGATGGGGGAACGATTCAGCTCATAAAGTTGATTGGAGAACCTTTCCTAAGAAGGGTGAATGGAAGTTAGTTGAAAATGTATGCAGGAGATCCAGCTCAATGACTATCTGGTGGTCGAACAGTCTTAGTGCTCAAGGTAGCTGTAAGGGAGCACGGGACTATAAACTACACTATCTGTTTTGGGGACTACGCAATAGGGGGGCTGCGTGAAACAGGGTGATGTCATAGTACCAAAAGCCACGTGAAGGGAGCTGCACTATGGAGGGAGATATCGTGCAACACAACCATAAAATGACTATTAGAGTTACTGTTCATGATTTGACAACCAAGAGATGGTTAAGAGGAGTGAGTGGGTGGCATTTAAGGCTGAAACCTTTGGAGATCTCCCACAAAATCAACATTAATGGATGCGTTTGGGGGAATAGTTAGATTTGAATTCAAATTCCCCTATAAATGGCACGTGCCAGTCCAGCAGAAAACACTTTTCACCCTTAGAGTTTTTGCACTATGTTATCCATCGCTTATGAATCGTAAGTTTTTTGAAGATTTGGTTGCAAGATCCATGTTTGATAATCTGCCCGAGGAAACCTGACAATTAATTTATAGTACTATGTCAGGACCAGGTGTGACTGCAAGCATCGATAAAACTATTGTCTCTGAAGGAGTGGCTCCAGAAGTTGTGAGCATGGAGGCTCCAGCTCCTCTACCTATAGCACCGAGGTTGCTTAGGCCGAAGCCTACACCAGTGCGTGAGACCCATAAGCTGAAGAAAGAAAAGTAGAAAAGGTCGGTGCCAGTGCACGAGTTGCTTAGAAAGCACTCTTCTACCCAGACACAGAAGAAGGACAAGCAACCTGAGAAGGTTGTAGATTTGGAGGCTAAAGAGGCTACTGAAGATATAGATGCTGAGGGCGTGGAGCCCATCACCAAGTTGCCAAACTACATCCCTCCATGTAAAGGGAAGGCGAAGGTCACCAAGGACCCAGATATGGAAAACTTTGTCATTCATATGCCCTTGCTACCAAAAATATAACCTTCGAAGGTACGTCCCTGGCATGGGTTCCCCTTTTAAAGAAGGAGGATTGGGACTTGGATGACCATGAGAGGTTCCCCCACCTCGCAATGGAGAATTACATGAAGTGAGTATATTACAAAGAATCTGGTGTCACTATGTTGGAGACATTTCAATGGATTCGCGGAGTAGAGCAGTCCGGGTTATTGAACATATTGTGGGTGCCCCACTACCAAATCTCTAACATCAATACCACCTATATATGACAACTATTGGCTCTGCTGCACGATGGGTGCTTATGGCTTGGTGCGCCTATCCCTATCACGGACATGCTAGTCCACAAGATCATGATCCTACCACATGAAGGCTTGAATTTGGCCAAGGAGTTTGGCAAAAAGACAAGCGAGTGGGACTTGGCAGAGAAGATGAAGAAGAAATTTGAGCTTCTCAAGAAGTCACATGGGTACTCCATAACATTCATCAACAACCCCGTGGTGAAAATTTCCACCTAGATACTAGTCGGCAAGGTCATGAGGAAGTGTTGCGCAAACAAGGTTCCAACACCTGTGATCTTGTTAGCTGCACAATGCGCAAAGGGTGTGTAGTTTAACTGGTCGTGCTATTTATGTAGTGAGTTCCTTGTGAATTGTCATGAGGCTCAAGATGAGAGCAAGAACTTCCACTATGCATGGTTGATGCTCTCCATTGTGCTGGTTGCTTGGGGGATGCTGGAGGACAACCAGTTTCCTCCATTGGAGGTAGGTTTGTCAAAGGCTGCACAATTTGCCTCGCTTTGGGCCACAAAGGACCCCGTGCGTGTCACAAAAACACAGATTTTCTAGGTTTTGATGGAAGCGAGCATCCGCGTGGCCATCAACCACCGCCCACAATTGTCCCCAACCGTGTATGAACAATTGTTAGAGTATATGGAATTCAAGGCAGACTTCCACTGCATTTATATCTAGGCACGAAAGGATCCGCAACAAAATTGGTTTGATCTTCCATATCTCACCTTGGATGATGCGATTCAGGAAGTAATTAAGTGTTGGCTAGCAAACTGGAACTCTCCATCCAAATTGACCATGGGTACAAGCAAAGGTGTGGGGAGTTCAACAGAGAAAAAAAGGAAGGATGCAGCAAAGCAAGTGGCACAGAAGTTGGCCACGCAGTGAAATAAGGAGGCCAAGGAGAAGGCCCGATTGGAATAGGAGCATGTTGTAAATTAGCAGGTTGAACAAGAGCAGTGCAACTCCGAGCAAGGCGGTAAATCCCCTTCACTCAATATTGAAGAGGAAGAGCAGTCAGTGTAGGGCAGTGGAGTTGATGAGGGACAGAGCACTCCATTCTAGGTAAAAATGTACAAGGAACAACAATAGGAGGGGTCTCGGAAGAAGACAAAGGTGACCAAGCCATTGCTGGATCCCATTACGCTGACGGAGGGTGATCTCGATGAGATCGAGGACAAAGTGCGTGACACTACAGTCGAACTGTTGCAACAGTTTGAGAAACAACACTTATATTCCTTAGCTAATATTCAGAATGATTTTCACGAACTAGAGATCCAAACCAGTAGAATTTAGGTGGGTGCAGGTCTGGTCAGTGACACATAGACGAGCCTGGTGCCAGGGACAAGTAAGGTTGTAGAGTTGGTCAGGACAATGGATCTCAGGATAGTTGCACTATCAGAAGGCTCCCTGACTGAAGAGTTGGTCAATGATAAGATCATCATCAGAACCTTAAAGAACATCGACCTCAATATTGCAACGCTCCCTAACAAGTATCTTCATGCGTTGCAGAGAGGCATAACAATGAAATTGAGAGTGTGGGAGAAGTGCGCTCTCAGCTTAATTAGTGAGTATCGGGTGAAAAACGAGTAAATGTTCGCTGAGAAGATGGAAGCCCTAAAGGAAAGGGAAACAATCCATGCACAGAGCGCCCAACTAGCGGCCGCGGTTGTAGAGGCATGCAAGACAGTGCTAAAGTTGCACATACCTGAGGAGGCACCACTCGAGGCCAAGATCCGAAAGGTAGTTGTGGGCGTCCGAGAGGTGAAGGCAGAGGTGGCAAGAGTTTAATTTGAACTTAACATGAAAATCATAGAACTGGAGCTTAAGTCACAGACTTCAACTTTGCCCGAAGTCAGGGAACAACACGAAACTGTCGTCAAGGAAAGGATAACTATTGTGGATGCCGCGGTCATTAACTGTAGAGGCTTATTCAAACATGACATGGAAGTGGTGATGACCCTGCAAGAGGATCCCACCATGCAGATATTGATTTTAGAGATTTGCGAGATCCAGCAATAGTACGGCAAGGTTAGGTTGACAACGCACTCCATTGCTATAGCGCAATGCCTCACCAAGTTGTAAGAGGAAAAGGAATTCCTTGCACAAGTGGAAGCAATGGAGAAAAAAGAGGTAGTTCTTAAGGAACAGTTGGGTCCTTCGTTGGATGAAGCCTACCAAGTCTCAGCCAACATCAAGGAAAAGTTGATGAACTTGCAGCTCACACAATAGAAGATCAAGCGAGCCAACGAAGGACCAGCTACAGAGCAACCGGTCAAATAGGTGAAGTAGGTAGCCATGCAGAGCGTGACTGAAGTAGCAGTTGCGTAGGTGGATCTGGGGGATCTTCACAGCAAGATCACTATACCAATCAAGTGACTCGAGGGTGAGACACAACCTTTGTGTTGGGGGCCTATTGGGATGGGGTCTCCTGGGTCAGTTTTGGGGCAAAAGCCTAAGTTTTTATGTAAAAATATGTAAAGTCTCTGCAAATTGTGGACACAGAGTGCGGAGTTAGTTAAGAGTCAAAAAGGGTTTTTACCCTCATTCATGTAAACTTGAGTCAGTATTTGAAGATCTACCCATGGTCTGCGAACCATGAGATTGTATAAACAGGTGTGTCTTAGAGAGTCTACAGTAGATAGATAGAGATATAAATCTTTTGTCTATGGGTACGGTGGAAGGAGTCTAGAGGGTTAGAGGAAAGGCTTTGCAACTGAGTGCGTAGAGGCCTAGAGTAGTGTCCACAGCTAAGTGTGCGGACCCCTGCAGCTAAGTGCGCAGGGAAGTATTAAGTCTGTAAACCTATACTGAAGATCAATAAAGAAGGCTATTGTAGAAATTCCTACGTTTTATCTCTTTACTTTTGTTATGTATGATTGTGATATATGATGTGGTGACATAATGTATTTATAAAATAATGATGTATTGATATGTGAATTTACTTGATCCATCTTATTATCTAAACACAATTAATATTAAGGGATTATGTGAAGATCATAACAACTTCTGTTAAAGTTATCGAACACTTAGATAGATATGAGTAAATATTGATCTAAGGGTAATCTATGGTGCACGTAAGTAGCTAATTTTCTGATTTAGGGTCCACAAAAGCTAGTCATAGACCTTCGTGGAGGTCTAGAGGCCGATTGAGGGTAGTTCCAGTGCTAAGCCTTAAGGGCTTAGAAATCTGTGTGAAGGTATATCTAGGTCATAGAAAGACATAACACTGATCTCTAGATGCAGAAACTTGGTTCCAGCATCCCCCCTACTGCTTCGGGTGAGACTTTAGTCTGCGCTACGTGGATTGGTGCTGAAAGGGCCAATAGTGTAGGTATTTGTTTGGTGCAACTAACTCTGAACCTAGGTCAGGACCCTCTAAGCCAATAGTGATATCTCAGAAAGGGCTAATGACAAAAAGTAAGGAGAGTATGGCAAAAGTACAAGGAAAAATGTTAGAATAATCAAAGCCATAAATATTTGCAAGGAAAAATTATTTCAACGAGGGAAGATTCACATAAAAGGAATCATGGCCCCAAGGGGAGACTTTATTAGTTCCACAAGAAATTCTAGGAATGGTTGAAGATTATTAGCATCCATTTATATGAGTTTACATATAAAGGAAACATGGTCCCAGGGGGACTCTATCAGGTCCACATGAAAGTTTAGGAATATTTGGATAGCATAGGAAGGAACTTACAAATGAAGAAAAAAAAGGTATGGTCTTAAGGGGAGACTCCACTTATAATAGTATTAGGTCCAGACACATTCATGGAAGCATTGATAGGGAACCATATCCCTTTTCCATTGATGTCAAAGGGGGGAGAGTGTAGACATTGAAAGACATCAACATACACTGACATACATTGAGCAGGAAGGCAATGGAGGAGAGAGTGCAAAATTTAACACAAAATAGATTGAAGTGAAACAATTGAGGGACGAGAGAGAGAGCACGAAGAAATTGTTAGAGAGATGCATGCATTAACAAGACATTAAAGTAGTGGAACTTTAAGGAAAATAGAGAGAAAGAAGAATCCTTGTAAGTAATCATAGGGAGTCCCCAACAATATATCAAGCGGATTTTGGTCCATTGCCATTAATGACTATCAATGTTTGGAGGTGCTGACATCAATAACAAAGGGGGAGATAGTTGAACATAATGTTTTCATTGATGAAAAAAAATTCATTGATGTCAAAGGAGACGAATAAGGAAAACAAAATTCATTCATAAATCGAAGGAAGCAATATGATAGATGGATCTCTTATTTTCCCTCCTCAAGTGAAGTAAACAATGTTTGAGGTATATTGAGATTTTTCCAAAGTAATTATGTCTCAAAATCTATGGATGGTTTGGTTGGATAGTTCTCTCCAAGATCTTTCCAACAATATATCACACTTGGAAAAACTCATCCCATATGAGAAGTTATTATTGTTTGAAATTGGTAGTTGTAATGAGGATGAAAAACACCAAATTTATTGAAAAACACCAAAATTTGTTAAACAATGAGCACTTTTTGAGTGAATCTAGGTTTTTGTGGTGAAACCTACAATGGATGTTGGGTAAAAATGCCACATGGAAAGACAATAAGGCATGTTTGGTAAGCCAATGACCATGAATATGGATGACAGGTGGCCCACTTAAAATGAGCCAAGTGGAAAGCATGGTGTCATGATGACATTAATAGATGGATCACCAATGATCCTTAGCCCTTGGTTTTATGGCATGGTCAAATTGATAAAAAAAATATTAAAAAAAATGGAGGGGATAAATCCATTTCGCTCAAGAACATTGGCCATTTTATTGGTCATATGATTTAAACCCCCAGGTACATCGGCATGAAGGTCATCCCTAGGTTGGCTCTCACGCCTTTTGAGACCACACATGCATATCTATACCCCTTTGAGAGATCAATCAAAAGAAATGGTCTGGCGAAGTGAATAGAAGTCGTGGTCAACGTAATGGTGTGACCTTAGCAACTAGACTAAAGTGGTGTTGTTTGGGAGGTTTCATGGTCAAAACCCCATAACCTTGTTTGCAACTATTGTAGCTCTATGACTACTCATGTATGGTTTAACATGTGACATGGTTTTCTTACTAGCTCAAATTGGGCACAACATATTTTGGTTTTGTTGTAGCTCTATGATTGCTTTTGGATGGTTGGTTATATCTCCATGATGTAGATGGTTTAACATATTTCATGGTTCTTTGACTTTGTGACTACTTGTAGATGGTTTGTCGTATCTCCGTGATGTAGATGGTTTAATGTGTGACATGGTTCTCTAATTGGCCTAGAATGGGTGCAACATGTTGTAGCTTTGTGACTATTCATGGATGGTTGGTCATAGCTTCATCACATAGATGGTTTAACATGTGACATGGTTTCGTGACTAGCCTAGATTGAAAATAATACATTGTGATTGGTTGTGATGGTTTGACTGAATTGGATTAGCAACAAATATATTATTCTGATGTGGTTGGGAATTGCTATTATACGATGTGTTTTGAAAGCATTGATATACACTGAATCATCCTAAAACACATTTGGTATTGAATTTGTGTTATGTATATGAGGTCTTAGGTTTGAACCATGATGGTTTTTTAGGTCAAAAAAATTATTTTTTATTTCCCCCATAAGTTACATTTTGTCGAATGATTAAGAGTCCATAGATGTTTATTTTGTAGAAGTGTTGTTGGTTTAAGGCCATTTTTGTAAAACAAACCCTAAAAGGGCCATTATGTAGAACACTTAATTTAATTTTTGATTTTTTATGATTTTGGGGGGTTTATGGGCTCATTTCAAAGCCGAATTTGATTTCGGAAGAAGCATGATGATCAAGATTCAATGGTGAACATTTATGAAAGCATGAAGAGCTTGATAATATATTTTTGATATTTAGAATCAGTGTTATGTGTTTTTTGGGCTTATGAGCACGTTATAATAGGTGTTGTGTATATGGCCATCATAGGTTCGGGAAAAAATATAATGTGAATAGATTGATGATCCGGATGTAACAGGGCATGTATAGAATATGACATGTTGATGAAAACATTGTGATAGTAATAGGATTAATTTTGAAGACTTATATTGTTTAAAGAACATGTGGATCCAATTTGAAATATTATGAAAGTTTATCCACGTGAAGTTGAAGAAGGAGGTGGGTGCCTCCATTGAGGTTGGTGCCTCAATCAAGTTCAAGCCTACAATAAGTCAAATTTAACACATCTCTAAGATTAGTACCTCAAATGGGTTGTAGCCTATTGCAACTGGCTACTTATAGATTTTTGAGGTTGGTATCTCAATTAGGTTGTAGCCTATCACAAGTAGTTTCTTGCACATATTGGGGGTGGGTGCCTCCAATAGGCTAGTTCTTGTAAATCTATGTAATTAATTGATGACGAAGAAGAAAATAAATTGTGATTTTATCTTGCAAGGGTTTCCATGCAAAAGCTTGTGTCCTCTTATGTTGATGTGATGATGGTTTCTTAATGCATGATCTCATTTATTATTATATTGCAAATTGTTATGTATAATGTTATATGTTTGTTTATTTATGAAATGTTTTGAAACAATAATTTTTCCACTACATTGATTCACCCACACCTCCCCCCCCCCCCCCATTAGTGTAATCTTTGGTCTATCAAGTCAGTTACTTGACCAACTCGTTGACTAGATAGTCAACTAGGTATTCAACTACTCTGCTAATTAACCACTTGAATGATTATTGGTTGTTAGTCAATTATTTCACTAAGCATCTCCACAAGCTCCAGAGGTGTGATGAACCAACATTTCCTTAGGTTCCAACGTCTAATTATATAAAAAGTTAACATAGAATCAACACATTCATCCATGAACAATTTTGACACATAGATATAGCTTTAATAACCCCACTTTGAGAAATATCTAATAGGGAAATGGGTTTTGTTGTGATTTGTTAGTCCTATTAAAAGGAGAGATACATATTACAATGGCTCTATAAATTAGATAATACTTTACGTAGGAATCTATATTACAACAACATTTTCTCCCTTTATCTCATTGTGCAAGTCATTGCAATGAGAATTTCTATCAAACTTTGAGTTATTTACAACCTATTTTTCTATAAATTAAATTTTTGTTATTGTTTAAGAACTCTTTCGAAACATGATCAAATATTTAGTAGGAACATTCCAATTTCAAATATGTTATGTCCTTCAATTTTAAACCACCCAATTTTTTGTCTATTGAAAGGAAATTTATTGGGTTAGGTTATTTAAATTCCATTTAAGACTCTTTGAATGCCAATTCATTTGGTCTTTCATATTCAAAATATTTAATTCACTTATATTGATGGTTATTTATCTTCTCATCAAGTTGCACCATTTAGCATGAATCTCTCACATCCTTTAATTGCATTAACACCGATGAATGATGGACTGCAAATCTTTTTTTTATCAAATCAAAGATCATTAATTAAAGAAGATTAGACTCTTTCATCACATTCCTCTTGGTGATCTATAACTCATTTGAATATGCCAATTCACTTTGTTAAAGTGGAAATGACCCCTTTGATTTTAATGGTATGATTGATCTTTATAATTGATGTTTATATTATCAATAGAAATTACCCTTTTTATTCTATTGAAATGAATTACCAATGTTTCAAAGTGATGCAACTCACCTCACTTGCATTGACATGAGTCCCTTGGTTTGAATTGTTGTGACCATACTTGTTGGAAATAGGATAACCCTTTGTTGAGAGTGCTGTGATAACTTATTCTAAGTTTTACAACCCCACTTTGGTGTGAGTGCTATTTATTTGAATCCTTGCAAATTAGCTTTACAAATAATGGGTTCAATATATATATATATTATATATATATATATATATATATATATATATATATATATATATATATATATATATTATTATAATATATATATGGTTTTAACCAAAAGATTAAAATCCCACTTAGAACTACAAACTATGATCTACCTTCTTTTGAAAAGATATAATCTCATTCAATTGCATGTATGCAATCTTATTCAAGTGAATTTTCCTTCATTTTTCATTTCCCAAAGTGTGATCTATCTAAAGAGGTTGTGGAATTCCTTCACCTACATAAAAGCATGCAACACCACCTTCATTCTTACCCACAAGAGGAGCTTTCAAGAAAAAAATTTAATATAGTTTAATATCATTATTAGTTTTCATATTGAATATTTTTCTTTACACTTTAATAGAAATATTAATTGTATTGAGAGAATATGCAATAAATACAGCGGAGATGTTATCACTATTGGGCAATTGGTAGTGTCTGGATGGCTAGTGGCTCTGATAGTGTTGGCATTGATGTTAACTAGGATCATCATGATGATTGGGGGTTCATGAGGAATCCCATGGTTTCTGCAGTACTCCATAGAGAATCATCATAGTGGCAAGATTATTAGAAAAGCCATAAAATTATGACTATGGTGGTTGGGAGTTCAGGATTCTAGGCACAAGAAGAAATGTCAAGGAGCGAAGAGTGGCAGAGAGTTTTCAGCCATATTAGATGTAAAATATTGTCTAAAAGCCTACATCATACCCTCTCCATTGGAAAGTGCTCTGAAATAACTTTTCAATGATGTGTGGAAGTCTAAAAATGGCCTCCTAGATCAAAAGTTACGGTCTTCTGATGCCAAGGTCTTGAGGTTCTAAGCAAGCTGAAATATCAGAGGTTGGAGCACATCAGGACTAGATATCGGAACCTCGGATTAGGCTATATCAGAGACTAGAATATTGGCACATCGGAGCATGCGAGATTGGAGCATCGAAGTAGGTGATAGCGAAGACTGGGATATTAGACTATCATAGTCCATCAGAATATCAGAGGTTTGGGCATATCGAAATATCATAACTTCTTAGCATTAGTATTTTAAGAAGTTATGATATCCAGTGCTGCTGATATTGTTAAAGCACTGAGGAATTATGAGTAGAATTTAAAAAGGACCTTGTTGCATCAAAACTAATCGAGGCTCTTTCTCTTTCCTCTAGTGGGAAACATGGCGCTGTGTCATTGGCTCTGAGAAGCTGATGTGGCAATTGACGTCAGCAGGTCATGATAGTACGGTGGACATGTGGCATCCTATTTTGGCATTTTCAGTGGCCTAATGGGGACAAATCAAAGTGACATGTGTCACCTCTTAGGAGTCGCCATGTTTATAAGTGACGTCAGCATATCAGAGGTCTGTATATCGAACGATGATGACAATGTAACTCCAATTCAAATTGCATTTGAAAAGTTGCGATAAAGGGGGCTTTGATATTATCTTGCACATGGTCATATGGAGCACAAAGGAACCAAGGTGATCTAAAATTAAACAGGAAAAAAAAAGCTTACATACATAATCATAAATATAGATATGCAACAGAAAAAAACTTTATTTTATTAATAGAAAAATACTAAACTATGCTTACAAACAGAATGAAAATAAGATAACTCGAGTGATGGTAGCTTATCTATAAGAAGAGATGTGGAGGCTATGTGCCTCTGAATTGTGTTATAATGAGGCTTAAGGGCCTATTTATTAGGAAAACATGAGAAAACCTTAAAAAACCAAAACCCTAACCTCAGGAAATGTAACACCAAGAGTTTGTGGGCCCCGTTGGGGTTAGTTGGGCAACAAACTTCATGGGGCCATAACTTGGTCATATTATCTTTATTTGGCACATACGATACCTTTTTGGAAAGGTCTCTTTGAGTACTAAAAGTTTCACTACAATCCCCTACTAATGGATATGGGCTTCCCACGGACCCCAAAAAAACGCCGCTTAGGGTGTCAAAACTGCTCTGGAAGTTCAAGACCTGAAAAACTGCTAAAAATAGTAAATGTTGAAATGAACAAGGAAACAAATGAAACTGACTGTGGGGTCTAGGTGGAATAGGTAGGTTGTCACCAATATCCACCTGGATCATTCCTCCCCCCTAGGAAGAAATTGTCCCCATTACGTGTAGAGCCTCCATGAGGTGAGGAAATTTCTATTGAACCTGGTCATTGGTGAACCGCTTTCCCTAGTGAAGGAGTTGGCCTACTTTGATAACTCAATATAGTTGTATCCTCTGTTGGTGAGTATTCTTGATCTATGTGTCCATGATTTGATCTATTGTGGCATGTTCCATGCAGTCCGGGTTGAGATCTATTGGTGTGAGTTTTTCTACAATGTTAGATGTGTCCAACAATGGTGGAAAGTATGGCTGAAGGTGAGCTACATTAAACACTGGGTGTAGACCAAGGAATGGTGGGATGTTGAGGTCAAAGGCATTGTCACTGAAGACCTTGGTGATGGTGTATGGCCCATATCGGAGCAGGCAAAGCTTATGGTGGGGTCCAGCAAGGTGCTCCTTCTACAAATGTAGGCATACTTTGTTGTCAACCTGGAACTTGTGCGACACTCGATGTTGATCATGGCGCTGCTTGTACTTAGCATTAGCTCTACCCAATATATCATGGAACTATTGGTGGACGTGTTGAATGCACTCAATGAAGCTGTTAGCCCTTTCATCTTTGGAATAAACATGAGCCGAATCTACTTGAGTGGCTACAAATGGTATGGCCACATCAATGGGGCATAATGGCTGAAATCCCAACCCTACTTGAGAGGGGATATGGCCCATTGAGCTGTGGAGAGCTCTGTTGTAGCTATGTTGTACATACGGGAGACTTTCATCCCATGTGCATGGATGCTTCGAATCGTACATGCGCATAATGTGTATGATCATATTGTTGTCAACCTCTGTTTGGCCATCACTTTGGGAATGGAAAGTCATGGAATTAGTAAGTTTTGTATCCAGCATCGACCAGAGACTTGACCAAAATATAATCAGGAATTTGTTGTCCTGATCTGAGACAAGGGAATGTTGGATCCCAAAGTGTACCCATACTCACTCAAAGAAGAGCTTAGCAGTGGCCTCTGTTGTGATACTCTTCTTGCAAGCCGCCATGATGGCCATCTTAGAGAATCTGGCGATGACAGCAAAAATGCAATCATTGTCGTGCTTAGTAGAAGGAAGGCCCAACATGTAATCCATGCAAACAGATTCCCAAGGCCGGCTAGGAGTAGGTAGAGGAGTATACAAGCCTTGCCTTTTGATTGTTGGTGTGGCAATGGCATGGGCTGCATAGGGTCTAATGTACTTCCCAACATCTTGACAAAGTTTCGGCCAATAAAAATAATTCTGCAATACAACCACTATTTTGCTATACTCCGAAATGTCTAATGACCCAACTATAGTGCACCTCTCAAATCATCTTCACACGCTCACTTGAATGAAAAAAGATGTGTCCCAAGTGGCATAACAGTGCATCCTGAAGGTGAAACTTTGAAACTTGATTTCCTTCCAAGAGTGTCTGGTATATGCTGCCAAATTCTGGATCACTCTTGTAAACATGCAGCCACCCCGATGTCTCGTACCCACAGGAGTCAACCAAAGTGATCAGCACCATGACCAATGGTCAGCTAAGGCAATCAACAACATTACTAGTGCTACCCTTCTTATACTTAATGTTCAAATGGAACTATTGCAAATAGGTGGACCATTTCTGATGTCGATCATTCTGCAACTTCCCTTTTGCCTGTATGAACTGTAGAGGTCGGTGGTCCTTGTGGATGACCGTTTCCTTCCTGCACAAAGGAATAGATTTCTTTGTCATAAGTGAGGTACTTTTGGACTGTGTCTGAAAGTTCCTCACTGTGGTAAGCCACTGGATGCACATGCTGAGTAAGAACTGCACCAATAACATACATAGAGGCATCTATCTCAACCTCAAATGGTTGTTTCAGGTTTTGTAATGTGAGCATTGGTGCAGAACAGAGGTGATTCTTCAACTTGGAGAACTCTTTTTGTTGGGTTTTCTGTCAAAAAAAACTTTTCTTTCACTTTTCCCTTGGTAACTTGACTTAAAGGCCAAGTGATATGATAGAAACCCAACACAAACCTACAATAGAAATTGGCAAGACCCAAAAAGCTGCGGAGCATTGTTAGAGTGGTTGGGCTTGGCCAATCCCGAATGACTTGTATCTTGGATGGGTCCACATGTACACCCTTCTCATCAATGATGTACCCCAGATATTGAACTTCGGTCATGCCAAAGGTGCATTTCTCCAATTTAGCACACAACTTATGTTGGCACATGGTTTGAAGGACCTGTCGAATATGGTGGAGGTGCTCTTCCTACCTTTGGTTGAAGATCAAGATGTCATCTAAATAGACCACCACGAATGCATTGGTGAAGGGTCACAAGATGTTGTCCATTAGTCTCATGAAGGTTGTAGGGGCGTTCGTCAATCTGAATGGAATGACCAACCATTCGAAAAGTACCTCCTTATATTTGAAGGTAGTCTTCCACACATCAGAGGGTTTGATAGGCCTCTAGTGATAACCTGACTTCAAGTCAATCTTGCTGAAATATTTGGCCTCCTTGATTTGGTCTAGAAGGTCATCAATCCACGGGAATGGGTACCTATTCCAGACAGTGATCTTGTTCAGCGCTCGATAGTCAATACAAAGCCTCCAGGTCCCATCCTTCTTCTGTACCAATATAATCGGGCTCCCATAAGGTGATGAGCTTGGCCTAATGTGCCCTTTCTATAATAGTTCCTAAATTTGCCTCTTGATCTTATCATTCTATATAACAAAGTGTCAATAGATTTGTCCATTGGGTAGTGGTGCATAAGGGGTCAGATTGATGGAGTGCTTGACTTGACAGTGTAGAGGTACCCCTGTGGGTGAGGCAAAAATATCCTTGTACTCCTCCATGACCTTGTCCATCTTCTGTTGCTGTGTAGATGATCCTTGCTTGGAATCCATGGCCACAACCTTCTTCTTGCCCTGGGGATGAATAAGGAAAAAAAAAATTCCTGTTCTGGGAAATGATCTTACTACATTGCTTTGTAGTGATCAAAGAGATGGTGGTAGGTGGGGCTACCTTCAGTATCCTGTACAACTTATTAGCCAAAGTAATAATCATAGAGCGAGGTCTAGACTCATATACAACATGTCACTTCCACAATTATGGTTTTCCTAACAATACATCGCAAAATTCAAGAGGAGCAACGCCACACAGTACCTCATCCGTGAAGGGCTTGATGTTGTAGAGAAGGCAACACTATTGGCTAATACGAAGATCTCGTCTTTGATGAAGCCACCTAATGGTGTATGACTATGGATGTGTTATAGTCTTTAGGCCCAACCGCTTCATGACCTTTGATGAAATGAGGTTCTTTTGGCTCCTATTGTCGACAATGAACTGCAGCAGAGAAGCCTTCACCCACATCTATGAGTGGAAGAGGCATTCCCACTCCTCTGGATCTTTAGCCTCAATATTCTGGATCTTGGTGGTGGCCACGGTGACACTGGGCTGCACATCAATGATCTGCTTCCCTTTGTTAGTTCCCTTATCAGGTTCTGATTCAAAGTTAGAACCTGCATTTGATTCGGAAACCTTCAGCTCGACCACCAGTGACTACTTGGCTTGACAATCACTTGTATTGTGAGTGGAGCTCTTATCGAACTCACACCATTTTCCCGTGTCCTTCTTCGTCTTTGGGGTGTTGTTCTTTTCTTGCGACTTTGGTGGGCTGTCCTAGGTAGTGCTACTTTGGCTTGGTCCTCTATTCTGTGGTTTGGGGGTGCCTTTTCCTTGATTTGGATTCATAGATCC
Source organism: Pinus taeda (assembly GCA_000404065.3). NCBI lineage: Eukaryota > Viridiplantae > Streptophyta > Pinopsida > Pinales > Pinaceae > Pinus > Pinus taeda. Next base: position 395,123 of record APFE030198766.1, on the reverse strand, counting down.
AATGTCACACTTATTCTGTTTAAACTTCTGCTCAATCTTGACAGTGTACTGATATACCGTGCAGAGTGAGGAAATTTCTAGGAACTCCATCTCCTCCTAGATGTACTTGTGTAGACAGCCACGATACTTGAGCACCAAATACAACTCAGTATCTTTGATATCCAATTTCGTGTGAAGGGTATGGAAATTATTTGTGAACTCCGGCATATCTTGGTCCCTTCCTTATTGTAGCGTTGTCCACTTTATGTATTTGTATTCATAGCTCCCGACAGGGTAATATTGTTCCTTGATGGTGTCTCAGAAATAATTCCAAGTGGGTGTGGCTGAAAACAGTGAGGGTTCACTCTCGTCCTTTTGTTCACAGTAGGTTTCCCACCAATCCTTGACGTGCGGGGTGGCTTTAAGAAGTGGAAAAGTAATATTTTTCCGATTGGAAAAGTCATGAACTGAAAAATACCCTTCCAATAGATATAACCAGTTATCTATGATGTCTACATGTATCAAGCCTTCGAATATGGGAATATTGAAGTTAACTTGTACCTTAAAAGGAGTGGCACCTCTAGACTAGTTGCTAGATGAAGATGCATCTCCTGTGGGTAGCCACTGAAGAATCTAGGCAAAGTCATTCATCATCACGTTCCTTTGTCACTCAAGGTCTTCCTCAAGAAACAATTTGAAAGGATCTCCTGCCCCCTTATCTTTATTTTCTTCCTCCATGGGAGGTCATCTGGTTTTGTGAAGGCTGATCTTGCAATGGTTCAACCAGATCAAGCCCTAACTCCTTATACCCTAACCTCGTTAGGGACATGCAAAGAAAAACAAAGAAAGAGCAGACTGCTTTGACACCACTGATTTGAACTTAAATAGGAATGCAAAAAATTATAGATATAATCATAAACATAGAGATGCAGCAAAAAGAACTTCATTTTATTAATAGAAAAATATTGAACTATGCTTACAAACAAGATGGAAATAAGATAGCTCAGGTGATGGTAGCTTATCTCTTAGAAGAGATGTGGCTGCTACATGCCTCTGAACTATGTTACAATGAGGCTCAAGGGCTTATTTATTATTGGAAAACATGAGAAAACCCTAAACAACCAAAACCCTAACCCTAGGAGATGTAACACCAAGAGTTTGTGGGCCCCATTGGGGTTACTTCGACAACCAACTTCCTGGGGTCATAACTTGGTCATATTATCTCCATTTGGCACATATGGTACCTTATTGGAAAGGTCTCTCTTAGTACTACATGTTTTGCCATAGGCCCTTGCCTATGGCTATGGGCCTGCCACAGAACCCAAAAAGTGCCATTTAAGGGGTCAAAACTGCTTCAGAAGTTTAGGACTTGAAAAACTGCTAAAAATAGTAAATGACGAAATGAACAAGGAAATAGATGAAACTAACTGGGGGTTCTAGGTGGAATAGGGGGGTGGCCACCAATATCCACTTGGATCACAAAGGCTAAATAAGGGGAGCTAATATGCAATTGGGACTCCACAAAAGTTATGATACGAAGGGACTCCGACATAATGCTAAGCTGATGGTCACAGAGCCGGTCGTATAAGGAAGAAAATGCTCAAGGAGCTAAGAACCAAGGGGGCTAAGGATATCGGGGTTTTACAACATCATAAAAATTCATTTGGTTAAATTACGGTATGCTAGGGCTATGATAAAACAATATAGTGAGTTTAATGGATGAATGAGATGGTAGCTAAAGATTAAATGCAATATGGAAGAGTTAGTTGATGGAGTTAGTTGCATCTGCAGCAGGCGCTAAGACAATGAAATGAGGACAACAATTCATAGAGAAGAATCGAAGAAGTGGAGAAAGCAATCAACTATTTCGTGTGCATGTCTAATAGATTTAAATGAGGAACAGAGTGGCCATTCCAAAGTGTTGTCAAGCTTTGTTGAGAAATAAATAAACATGAGAAGTTACAATAGAGTGTATAGACCACCTGAGATTAAATTTTCAGTATGGAGGATTATGGAGGGAGTCAATGAATAATTCATAAACCCATATTTATGTTTAATGCCATGGAAAAGTTCAACCAACAGACAAAACATCAACAAGAGAATCCATGCCTAAGTACGCTTTGGTAGTATGGACATAGGCAACAAAGACAACATTGTGTAGTGTGCATTTGAGGATCAAAACCATCAATTTCCATAGATAAAGTATGGGGGAGTTGTTATAGACATATTTGGGCACTGCAACCCCAATCACATATGTCCATAAACCAAGGGCTTCTAAGTCCCTAAAAGTGTTGTTTCATACCCTAAAGGAGCAAGGTCAGCTGATTACATCATCTCCCATAAGTTCTCCATGAAAAACTGCTCAGAACTAGTCAAAACTGGACCATACAGAATGCTTAGTGCTAAGGGTGTGATGCATCTCACCTGCCACATGCAAAAAGTGCGATGCATACTGAAAATCCCTTCTGTGGGGTGCAATGAGCGAGAGCAGACAAATGGAAAAAGCAATTGGCTAGGTGGAAACCTAGAGAATCTTCTAGAAACTGCCCATTTGACACTTGCCTCTCCGAATTTGCCCAGGGATGAGTAAGAGATCATGAGTCTCCAAGTGGAACCAAGAACTATCAAAGAGAGAACACTAATCAAAATCCCAGAAGCTGAATCACCCACCTGCAAACATCTATATATGGATCCCTCATCCCATAGATCTAAAAGGCTGGAATCTTGTATTTTGTAAAGAAGTGATGTTGGTTTCTTTGTGGAACATCATAGTGTTGGGTGATCTAAGCTTTTCATGAGGTGAAGAAGGGCTTTCATGCTAGGAGGATGATGCTGGGTTAGATCAATGGGTCGTAATCCTCTCTTCTATTCTTTCTATCAATAAAGCTATTTGAATTTTCCTCCACATTCTTGTATGTTTGAGTTGATATATGCATTTGTGTGGTCAATATATATCTGTTCCTATATTATTTATGACCGTAGATCTCTGTGCTTTGATGGTATTATGTTACTTTGACGTTACAGGTGCTCTTTGAAGTGGGTAAGCAAGGGAGAAGCAGCAAAGATCTGTCAGAGGGGAGAGGAAACAAACAAGGAGCCAAACGAAAGACTGAGGTTGGTACTCTCTGCTTCTCTCTCATCTACTTCTCATAAAGGCAAACACAAGTAACTTCAGTTTGTTTGTTTCTAAGATAGCCACCTGTCTTAGTGCGACTAGCAGCTCTGAATGGACACTATATTTCCCGATAACAAAATGGCGACTCCGCTAGGGAGCGAATAGCTTGTTTGCTTTATAAACTATAGACGGAGCCTGAAGTCAAGCCAGCTAGCCTTCGAACTGCTTTTGCTATGCAACTGCAAAGTAGATCAATGTTGCTTCAGTCCATCTCTAGGTTTTGTTTATAAACTGAACAATTGATTTGCAAACATCCTAATTTCCATGGTGGTGGCTCAAGTAACCTCATTATATCAGCCCCTATGATTTGTATTTACCGACTATCATTAGCTTAGCATAAATCCCTGAACTAAGTTGCAAACTGTGACCAAAAACCAAGTTAAAGTCTAGTTCTTGGACCATCGCATTGTCTCCTTTAGGAAATTTGGATGCATCACACCTCTCGTGTGCAGTAGGTGAGATGCATCCTTGTTTCCCTGTGTTACAGGTGCGATGATCAAATATGACTATTTCTGCCTCCAGATTTTGGTTTTTCTTCACTCTCTTCAGCTTTATTCAGGAGTTTTGTTGTCTGTGATCAGTATACCACTACTGAAACTCCCTTCCTCTTCATTATTCAGCCTCCATTGTACAAAGAATTGTGAATGTTTTTATGTATTTTTCACCATTTACAGTTCTCTTTTACAAAGAAGTAGCTTAATTGAACTGTCGTCTTTTGATTTGAAAGTGTCCCAAGTGTCATTTTCAGTCAAAGAAAATAATCCTACTCTCTTTGATGGTCGATTACACTATTACTCTTGTATTTGATTTGAATTAATAGTATTTCATGTGTTGAAAGCAGTTTTCATTTCAAAATTGCAAAGTGTCATCCTTGTCTTCCTTTCGTTTCTTGAAAAGAAAATTGTTAGTACTGTTGCTTTGAAAGAGAAGATAATTTGGATTTGTACTTAGCATTCTTTTTGTCATTCACACATTAAGAAAGCGGAAAACAAATACATGCATTTGCATTTGCATTTAGATTGCTTGTTGATTTTGATTTAGGACAGTGCATCTAGTGTGTGCTCTTTGTTCTATGTTGAAAGAATCTCGCTTCTCTTTCGTTAGTAGCTAGGATTTTCATTGCAAAAAGAAGAGTAAATGACTATTTATCATCTTAGATTGCATATTTAGGAATTGTAATCTATATCATGTGGTGAACCTTAAAGGAAAACTTCTTAAGAAAGATCAATTGTAGAATAAATTCAATGAACATAAAAATGCTTTGGAACCTAATGCACATTGTCATTTAGAAGTCTAGACTAGAGACGTATTCCAGCATCGTAATTCCTGGTAACTATCGCTTTTATCGTAGGTTGGGTGATCCCTCCTCTTTAAGACGACAAGTACCAGTACGAACTTATGATCCCACGTATCGTCGAGTATATATTGGGAGACCACAATAGACTATATCCTTTATCCTTAGGAAGCCGTGTCCACCGTAAAAAGTATTCTGAACACAACATTCAGGAAGATTGACTGTCGTACCGTAAAAAGTATTCTGCAGTTTTGCGATTTGTTTGATAATCCCTCTGTCTAGATTTCCAGAGTAGTCACTTTCATTCCTTTCCAGACTCCTTAAAAGAAAAGGTCCATTTGAGCACTTGTCACTTTAGGTTCATTAAAAATCGAAGGTGACTAGAGTCATCTTTAGCTTTTTCTCGACTCTTAAAAACTGAAAAAGCAAGTTGTGTCAAAGTGTCATAAAATTTATTTTAATCGGAATAACGTCACTATTCCCTTGTTGATATTAGGTTGAGAAAATGGATTCCACCAACCAAGGATTTCCCCTTGGGGGAAATCCTAGTCTTTTCTCCTCTTGGGGAGATCTTGGTGCACCTCATATGGCTATATTGTCCCTTCCAGGGCTGACAATTGGCCTGCCAGTATGGCTCTTCTTGACCTCTGTCGTTCAAAGCACCGTGATTCCTGAGCAATCAAATCAGCAACCGGATGATACTGAAGTTTCCCCCCAACCTTCTACTTCATTTGTTTCTCCCTCTCCTTCTTCCTCTTCGCTTGGTAAAGTTGGTAAAACAAAAAACCAAGTAATTGAGAAGAAGAAGAAAGAGAAGAAGAAGAAGCCAACGGTGAAAGGGGGCAACCTTGCATTGTCTGGCGAAAATCCACATAATGCACCGTCCAAACCTAAATCTCCATGTGTCATTTTCAAAGGGGACCACTATCATCAAGATTGTCCTTGCATCCCACAAATCTTAAGGGACTGGTCTCCCCGCTTGCACAATCCAGTGTCCTCAACTTCTGATGATCATGTTGAAAGTACACCGTCAACTAGTGAAAACAACGTCACTGGACAAAAAGGAAAATCTAAAATTCCTTGTAGACTGTGTGAAGGTGATCATGTCATCCACCATTGTCCCTTCCTAGATGAAGCTAAAAGAGTCTTGGATAACTGTCCTGCTTCACTGCTACGACTTCCTCCTGGATACAAGAAACTCTTACCGAGTCCATCGCTAGTTGAAAATCTGATTGCCACACTTTTGTGGTTGGTCAAAGCATCTATCATTGAAGATAAACCCTTCGAGTCCACACCAGACCAAAGTCAACTTGTTGAGATGGCAATCGACCCAGTTTTGTCTTCAGAATGTCCATCTTTAGATGGTACAGTCACCAAGGAGAATGAGAATGACACCGTTCAAATTATCTTCGTAAACTCAAACTCCAATGAACATGGGGGCAATCTACCCATTCCTTTACCGCAGGAAGGAATATTGTCAGAGACATATCCGGTCGTTTATTCGGTCCCACCTCTAAGCAACCTAGTCGTCTCCTTCGACTAGAATCTACTAGGTAGACCCCGTCTACCATCTAATGTACCATTCTGAATCATAGTACAAGCTTATAGAATGGTCATGGTTGGTACCATCATAGATGAAGGGGCTTCTGTGAGTATCCTTTCCTCAACTGCTTGGAAAGCACTTGGTTTGCCATCGCTTCAGCCTGAGATGCGAAATCTGATAGGCTTCGATAAAGGAACTAGTCGACCGTTAGGCATCCTTCTAAATTTGCCTATAACTTTGAGAAAGAAAACTGTCTACCTGAACGTAATGTTAGTCCAAGGACCTTTAGATTACAATCTACTCCTTGGGCGTGACTACATTTATAGCATGGGAGCCATTGTCTCCTCGATCTTCCGAGTGATGTGTTTTCCACATGAAGGCAGAGTGGTCTAGCTCATAGACCAAATTTCATTCCTCAGCTCACACATAGCTAATAGTCAAATGCCATCCTTAACTGGTCTTTTCGCACAAGGAATGTCTCATCAATCTCCAGTCAATCCATCTGATGAATGCGAGTGATTCGGTGATTGTGATTGAAACCCAGGGGGCATGCGCCTTGGTCTGCTTCGGCAGGAAAACTTCAGGTATAGTGTAGGTTTCTGTGGAGGATATATGACTATTCTAACACACCCGTCTGTTTAGGAAAGTGGGGTTAGACTGAAATAAGATACCTCTGTCAGAAGGTATGCCTTTCCTAACAGAGTAAGTGTTTTGTCTACAAATTGAAGGGTAACCTAGAAACTCTACTTCACTATACCTAGGGGCATGCAAATCTTTTGTACGCAAGTGAAAAGCGACCAACATAACTCTAACCCCATAGTTTTGCTGACTTCAACTGCTTAAGTTAGGTGATTGGTCTAATCAACCATTCACCTTTGCAAATGAAAAGTAAAGGATGTGTTTCTTGCCGAGAAACTATCCTACCTAACCTTGGTAGTTCTTTAACCCCTAGGACAGTAGTTGGTCATTCCTAGCTTGCATGCAAAAGGCTGTGGAGAAAAGTTTTGAATGGTGCAAGCTCCCTAAAAAATGAACCTATCGATGAGACATCCTTATCATACGACTGGCACGAGCAGTTTATGCGAAGTTCAAGCTCGTTAAAAAAATAAACATAGCAATGAGCATATGTTCCACCAGAGTTTAAGCTCATTAAAAAATGAACCCACCTCTGGTAAATAACCATTGCAAATGCATTATCATCAGCTTTTGAGCCTTGGTCGTGTTCTTACCATCACCTCCACTTTGTTTTAGCCAATCATACACCTCCATTTGATTGTTTACCCCTTTTGAGGAACAACTGCGATGAGTGGTTCTGTTAGCCATTTTCTTTACACTGCCATGATTGGGGAGTTCCAAACCTTACCTGGAACCAGCTGCTACCCAAAAATATCACTCGTTCCTCAAAAAACGAGTCTCCTTTAAGCTCTTTTCATCAGACTCGTAAAATATGAAAATATTGTCGAGCAATTGGCCTTTCCAGCTTGTTAAATGATCGAAAGTGCTATCCCTCTAGATTTTAATTTTTTTGGACCTGAGGGATCATTACAAAAAAAGATCGAGCACTTGTCTTGTTCGGCTCGTTAAAACTATCAAAAATTCATCCCTTTCATATTATTTTATACTTTTTTGGACTTAAGGGATTATATGACAAAAAAGGATTGCTGGAGTTTCCTTTCCATCCCTTTTCAGACTCTCTAAAATTAAAAAAGGAATTATTTATCTTTGTCGTTAAACTTGTTAAAACCAATAGCGACAAACTTGTCCATGCAGACAAGAACGAGTTTCACTGTTGCTAGGCTCGTTAAAACATAGCGACGGGCTTGCCCGAAGGGAAAATTATAGAACAAGCATATCTTATCCTCCTCAAGCTTGACAAAAATAAAGAGGTACTGGTCAGCAATGACTGGGGAAAAATTGGGAAGAAAACTTGAAGAAACTTTATTGGTAGCAAGCCGCTCTTGAACATGACACTTTCACTCCATCGCCATGATTGATTCGGGTTGGGTTATTCTGTTCACCAGTCATATCACCATTGGTCCGCTGTACCATCCATTTTTGGGGTTAACGCTACCAATCCACTTCAGTGTCAGCGATATGTTCAAGAGAAGTCGCTCAGAGAATTCACCAACATAGCTTGTGTCCCATCCGCTGCAATACCTTCACGCTTCATTCTTTCATGACTGCCACCCTGAACCTTGTATCATCAAATCGTTTTCACCTCCACAAAATCATTTGCTCCATTCCCTGTCATAGATGTGGGATTCATTAATGCCCTCCTACGACGGGTCACTTCTTATCAACATCAACTCATTATCCGAGAAGTCGACCTAGGAACAACCCTTTCAGCACTTTGAAGCTTGCATGCCTCAATGGCAAGTTTCTCACTTCTCGCAATAGGTTTACATCAATGGCCTTCAACCGAAAGATTTTGCATGGTGTTCGACACCAAGTCCCTTTTTCACACCACGTAAATTTTACTATCATACCTTGAGGGTCATTATCCTTATTGGTGACTCCTCTCGCACTTGTTAACAATGTTCATCATTGGCTGGTAATCAGGTGATGTCTTTCCATGTTTGACTCCAGAACATCTTTTCACATGGATCGACTTGTACTCAGGTGAAGATTGAATAGTTTGAAGACCCCGGATCTAGTTTCATCCATCCAGGCTGCAATATATTCAGGAAAATAAAGACATCAAATGTACATCATTGTTGCACAGATAATCATCCAAGCCAAAGGATGATGGCTCTACCAAAATCATCAGTCTGCCACATAGACGGTTGTCTGTCCTATGTACATGAAAATGAATTTATAAAGTTGAGCATGGAAATGCCCACCTCAGCTAGATCATGAAAATATTATGAAGATAATGTATTTTATTGTATCTTATTACAGGTTGCCTTCCAGTTCAAAAAACCTCGGATCCTCATGATAAAGCATTTCACCCGACATCAAAAGATTTACGACCTCATGCTTTAGGGGGCAACTGTTATAGACATATTTGGGTACTGCAACCCCAATCACATATGTCCATAAACCAAGGGCGTCTAAGTTCCTAAAAGTGTTGTTTAATACCCTAAAGGAGCAAGGCCAATTGATTACATCATCTCCCAAAAGTTCTCCATTGAAAACTACTCAGAACTGGTCAAAACTGGACCATACAGACTGCTTAGTGCTAAGGGTGCAATGCATCTCACCTGCCACATGCAAAAAGTGTGATGCATACTGAAAATCCCTTCTGTGGGGTGCGATGAGCGAGAGCAAACAAATGGCAGAAGTAGTTGGCTAGGTGGAAACCCAGAGAATCTTCTAGAAACTGCCCATTTGACACTTGCCTCTCTGAATTCACCTAGGGATGAGTAAGAGATCATGAATCTCCAAGTGGAACCAATAACTATCAGAGAGAGGACACTAATCAAAATCCTAGAAGCTGACTCACCCACCTGCAAACATCTATATATGGATCCCTCATCCCAGAGATCCAAAAGGCTGGAATCTTGTATTTTGTAAGGAAGTGATGTTGGTTTCTTTGTGGAACATCATAGTGTTGGGTGATCTAAGCTTTTCATGAGGTGAAGAAGGGCTTTCATGCTGGGAGGATGACGTTGGGTTAGATAATTGGGTTGTAATCCTCTCTTCTATTCTTTCTATCAATAAATCTATTTGAATTTCCTCCACATTCTCGTATGTTTGAGTTGATATATGCATGTGTGGTCAATATATATCTGGTCCTATATTGTTTATGATCGTAGATCTCTATGCTTTGATGGTATTATGCTGCTTTGACTTTACAGGTGCTCTTTGAAGCAAGGGAGAAGTGGCAAAGATCTGTCAGAGGGGAGAGGAAACAAGCAAGGAGCCAAACAAAAGTCTGAGGTTGGTACTCTCTGCTTCTCTCTCATATACTTCTCATAAAGGAAAACGCAAGTAACTTTAGTTTGTTTGTTTCAAAGATAGCTACCTGTCTTAGTGGGACTAGCAGATTTGAATGGACACTAAATTTCCCGATAACAGGAGTGTGTATTTTTGAAGTGTAGAGTAGAATGAGCAGAGAGTGTGCTAAGGATCGAGAGCGGCATGAGCACTGTGAGAAGAACAACAAGGGAAAAATTGAAGAGTGTGTAGCAGAGAGACTGGGCGAGAGAATGCAGAGTGTTGAGGATATGTTGCTGTGAGCAACGAGCAAACAACAGATGCATGAGATCAAAGGGAGTTTGTGGAACAACAGTGCACTGAGAGGAAAATTTGTTTCTGCAACAAACCATATTGGTACTTTCTAGAAATGTATATGTTTTTTTTTGTTATTTTTTGTTTGTTTTTGTTTTTGTTTTTGTTTTTGTTTTGTTTTTTTGTTTTTGTTTTGTTTTTTGTTTTTTGTTTTTGTTTTTTATTTTGTTTTGTTTTGTTTTTTGTTTTTTGTTTTTTTGCTTTTTGTTTTGTTTTTTGTTTTTGTTTTTTCGTTTTTTTTTTTTTTTTTTTTTTTTTTTTTTTGCTTTCATGTTTTTTTGTTTTTTGTTTTTTGTTGTTGTTTTTTCTTTTTTTTAGTTTGAAAATTGTATGAAATAGTAGAATAATGGTGAGAGTAGGTTGATGCCTAAATTTAGAAGAGGTTGGTGCCTCTTGGAAAGATGTTTCTTACTAAACTAAGGGATTGGTGCCTCTTGTGGTTGGGTGCTCACAAAAAAACTGATGTAATTAAGTAGGTGCTTAATTTACATCATAAACAAACAACAATTTTGTGGTTTCTTTCGTCTAGGTTTCTTCATGAAAACATCGGTGTCAAATGTGTGTGTTTCTCATGTGATTGGTTGTATGAACATGAATGCTTAAACTTGTTTCTCACTTTCTTTATGAGTTAATTCTCTCATAAGCAATAGAATATAAAAAAGGGACTATATGCATATTCAGAAAAAGAATCAACAATCTCACTATTACTGATTCACCGCCCCTGCCCCCCATTAGTAATTCCTTATTCCAACAATTGGTATCAAAACCAAGTTCCTTCAGGAATAATGTAACCATTGGAAGGAAGATTTATGAGGAATTATGTCTAGGAAAGAAATTCAAGAGGCTTACTCAAGTAGTGTACTAGTCTTTGATGGGACAAATTATGCCTTTTGGAAAGTAAAGATGGAAGCGTATCTTATTTCCCTGGGAGTGGATGTTTGGACTTCATTGTTAGTCGGCTACAATATCCTTGATATTCATCCCACTGATGTAGATGGTAAAATATTGTATGATAATAATGCTAAATAAAAGAATGCCATTCTCTTTGGTCTTAGTCAATCAAAACTTGTAAAGGTCATGCACACAAGGAAGTGTATGACAAAGCTTAATCAGATTCATGAAGGATATGACAAAGTCAAGCAGGAGAAAGTTCAAACCTTTAGAATCAGGTTTGAGAGCTTGAGAATGAGTGAAGATGAAATCATAGCATAATACATCCTCAAAGTTTATGAAGTAACCAATATGATTAGAGGACTCGGTGAAGAGGTCAAGGAGGAGATGATTGTTTAGGAAATATTAAGATCTTTGCCCATGAGATTTACTGCCAAAGTCTCAACTATAGAAGAAATGGATAATTTAAAGGATCTTAAGATGGACCATCTGCATGGTACTCTTATATGAGAGTAGGAAGAGAGAAATTTGAACCTAAGGGAGCATCATTCAAAGTATCCAAAAAGGCTAAGGAGAGAAAATATCATCAAGACTACTCCAGTTGTGAATCTAATAAGGAATTGGCTCAATTAGCGAGGATACTGAAGTGTGGTTTTGAAAAATATAAAGGGAAGATGCTCTTTAAATGTTTTGACTGTGCAAGATTTGGACATTTTTCTTCCAAATTCCCTTACAAAGAAAAGGCTTAAAATGAAGATGATCATAAATTTGGAAACAAATCTCACAAACATCAAAAGAAAAGGTTCTATAAGAAAAAGGGGTTCTACTCCAAAGAGGATGGCTTAGCACAAGGGTCAGATAGTAAACAATCCTTGGAGGATGATTAAGATAAGTATTTACTTATGAATTTTGGAAGATACTCCAAGAAACAAAGTATTATGGAATCTAAAGAAGAGGAACAAGAAGAAGGAATAGTGGACCTTGAAGGGGAACTCATCAGTGCTCTTGATGAGTTAAAGACAGCAAGGAAAAAGAATAAGCAGCTGAATGAACAACTACAATGTGCTGAAGAAAGTATGTATAACTTTGATAATGATGATTTTTCTTATAAAAAAGAAAAAATTGAAGAAGCTATCAAAAGAAAAGATAGTTTAGTCCTTATACTAGAAGAAAAACAAGGAACATGTGAGAAACTAGAAGAAGAGAACAAGCAATTAAAATAGGAGATGCTAAAGTTAAGGAAAGAAACGATCTCAAAGACATGAAAAGATGATATTATGTCATTGAAAGTTTTAAAAAAAGAAGATAAATGAAATGAAGAGGTTCTTCAAGACTTGATCCATGAATGGGAAGAGAACTGTCAGAGTCTTGAAGGAAAGGTTGTCTCTCTAAGAACAAATCTTGAGGGAATAAAGACCGAGAAGGATTTAAATAAAATATTTCTAGAAGGCACAAGGAAGCTAGATCATATTATAAATAGCCAAAGGCCCTCAAGAATAAAAAAAGGTTTGGGATAATCAAAGGCACAAGAATATTATGTGGAGAAGACAAGCTTTAGGTCCACAGGATTTGAAGAACAACAAAGCTATGCAAGAAAGTAACAAGAAAAAATCAATGTAGACAAAAGGGTAGTAGGGCAAAGAGGAGATCATAAATGGAGAACAAATCAATTAGCCAGACAACCAAGGTACCTTCATGCATAATATCATAAGACTTCCAAACATAGGCATGCCTATTTATTTTATGGTCATTGTTATAGGTGTCATATATTTGGACACAAGTTGTAGATTGTAGAAGGATCAAAGCTAAAAGAGATGAAAATCGTAGATAATATAAGTATGAAAATTTTAGATCTCAAAACTCTCCTCTTAAAGATCAGAATGTCATCACTCCCTTGTTAAGCGAAGTAGAATGATTAAAATGTAATAGCTTTGGGTACAAATAAAGTGAGTGCATAATAAAGTTTAAATACCTATCTAAGTCCCAAAATATTAGATACCCAGGTATCCAAAAGGATAGGGGGAGACAGAAATGAAAGAACAAAAAGAGCATGCAGTGTGGATTCACTCTATCAGCCCATAATCGAGAGAATATATGGTATGTGGATAGTGGTTGTTCCAAGCATATGACTAGGCATAAAAGCAATTATTTGTCACGAAAAAAAGGATAGAGGAAACAATGTCGCCTTTGGAAACAATGTTCTAGCAAGAATCAAGTGTAAAGACATAGTGAATCCTGATCAAAAGACAAAAGCACAAAATGTGTTGTATGTGGAAGGTCTCAAGCACAATTTCTTAGTGTTAGCCAAATGTGTGATAATGGCTATGATGTGACCTTTTGATCCAAAGACTGTGAGATCCACAACATGAAGAATGGAAAGCTAGTGGGAAAAGCAATCAGTTCCACAATAATGTATATGTGTTTGATGATTATAGGGTTAACTGCTATTTAAGAAAAACAAATGAAGCATTGTTGTGGCACAAGAGGCTTGGGCATATGAATTTTGATAGTTTGATAAAGTTAACAAGATGGGAGTTGTGAGAGGATTACCAAGACTGTCAAGGCCCAATAACTCAATCTGTAAGTCATGTCAATATGGTAAGAAAACTAGGCCCCATTTCAAGTCAAAATAGTTCTCCACATCTAGACCAATGGAGCCCATTCACACAAATATTTTTGGCCCAACTAGAGCAAAAACAAAAAAAGGAGAAATGTATTTCATGCTATTCATTGATGATTTTACCAAGGCCACTTGGATTGTGCTCTTAAAATAAAAGTCATATGCAGTCAAGCATTTAAAAAAAAATAAGGCTCAAGTAGAAAATGAGAAAGACTTAAAGATAAAATTCTTAAGATCGGATAGAGGAGAAGTGTACACTTCAAGAGAGTTTGAATAATTCTTTGAGGAGCATGACATCAGGAGGAAGTGCTCAGTGGCTATAACTCCACAACAACATGGAGTAGTAGAGAGAAAGAACACAACAATACAGAAAATGGCCAGAGCAATGTTGGTTGAAGTAGACGTGTCTCACATCTTCTAGGAGAAGCAACATAAGCAATAGTGTATCTGTCAAACGGAACATAACTCATGCCTAATGGTACTAAAATTCCCTATGAGTTTTGGAAGGGAAGACCTACATTAATTAAACACCTCAAGGTGTTTGGGAGAAAAGGCTTCATCAAAAGGAGTGATAAGAATCCTGGAAAGGTTTACTCTCATACTAATGAGGGAATATTGCTCGAGTACTATGCTTGAAGTAAAAGATATAAGTGTTACAAAAGGTGGAAAAATAATATTGAGGATTGTGTTGATGTGATAATATATGAAATAGCTTCAGAACCTCAGTCCTCTAAAAGAAATATGAACTCAAATAATGAAGAAAATCCAAATATGAGGACTACATATATAGAATAAATAGATTCAAATAGTGAAGGTGAGGAAGAAAGAATAGCTTGAAGGCTAAAGACACCTTCCAGGTATGTATAGAAAGAACATCCTGAGAGTCATATACTTGAGATCAAAGACATGGTGTTTAAACCAAAAGGAAACTTGTTGGAAATACAAGTTATGCAAGTCTGGCTCTATTTTCACAGATTGAACCCATTAATCTCAGCCAAGCAAGTGAGGACAAGTCCTAGGTGAAATACATGAATGAATAACTCGATCAGTTGAAAAGAATGAAACTTGGGAGCTTGATCCAAGGCCTAAACAGAAAAATGTTGTTGGAACTAAATGGGTTTTCAAAAAATAATTTGAATGAGTAGGGTTAAGCAATCAGGAATAAGGCTCGATTGGTTTGCAAAGGGTATGCCCAAATAGAAGGGGTGGAATTCGAGGAAACATTTTCACCAGTACCAAGACTATAAGCTACCAAAATATTTCTTTCTCTTTCCTACCATAAAAACATCAAGGTATACCAGATGGATGTGAAGTCTACATTTCTCAATGGAGATTTGGAAGAAGAAGTTTACATTAAGAAACCAGAAGAATTTACACTCACCACAAATGAAGGGTTTGTATGAAAATTGAAAAAGGATCTATATCGACCAAAATAGGCCCCCAAAGCTTGGTAAAAAAGGTTGGATAAATAGCTTCAAAAACAAGGATTTAAGAAAGGAACAATTGATAGAAATTTATACATAAATTCTGAAGGTGACCATTTACTAATTGTAGTAGTGTATGTGGATGATATAAACTTTGGCAGTGACATGGAACACTTAGGGCATCAATTCGTAACATGTATGTAGATAAAATCTGAAATATCCATGATTGGAGAGCTACCCTTGTTTCTGGGTTTGAAAATCTCTCAGTATCCACAAGGAGTATTTACATCCAATTCCAAATATCTCAAGGAAACTTTGAAGAAGTTTGGGATGGAAGATTGCAAGCCATTGAGCACACCTATGACTACAGGTTGCAAATTGTGCAAATAACATGGGGCACCACTGGTAAATCAAACTAAATATAGATCCATGATAGGAAGCTTGTTGCATCTTACAGTTTCAAGGCTAGACATCATGCAATTTGTGGGTCTTGTGGCCATATTTTAGGCCTTCCCGCATGAAATTCATGTTGTTGTTGTCAAAAGGATTTTTAAATGTCTTGAAGGAATAATAGAACATGGACTATGGTATGATAAGAGCAAAGAATTTAAGTTGAAGGTCTACACTGATGCAAATTGGGCTGGAAGTCTTGTGATAGGAAACTCACCTCTGGTGCAACTTTCTTCTTGGGGAAATGCTTGGTGTCATGGGACAACAAGAAACAAGACTCCATTTCTTTATCGAATGGTGAAGCAGAGTATATTGCAACTACTACCTATTGCATGTAGATTCTATGGATGAAGCATACTTTAAAAGATATTCAGGTAGAGATGACTGATCCTATTCCAATTATGTGTGATAATACAAGTGCCATCAACATCTCCAAAAATCTAGTCATGCATTCAAAGACTAAGCATATTCCTATCAAGTTCCATTTCTTGACAGAGTAAGTTGTAGCCAATATTGTCAGAATTGAATACGTGGCCACTAAAGAGAAACTTGAAGTTATCTTTACTAATCCAGTGACAAGAGAACCCTTTGCATATATCAAGAAATAGATAGGAGCTGTGACTCCTCCTTCCAGATGACTTCATTTTGGTAGGTGTTTGCAGCTACTCAACATGTGGGATTTATGGAATAATAGATTGCAGTGGTTTAGGGTGGGTATTCAACAAGTATTCATTTCCGTTGATTCCAAAGGGGGAGGATATTACTGGGAGCTCAATCAGAGAAGACCTTGCCTAGTTTCAAGGGGAGATTATGGTGTTGCCATCAATGCCAAAGGGGGATATTGTTGGACAATTGGTAGTGTTTAGATGGCTAGTGGTTGTAATAATGTTGGCATTGATGTCAACCAAGATCAACATGATGATTGTGAGTTTAGGAGGAATCCCATGGTTGTTGTAGTACTTCGAAGAGAATCATCATAGTATCAAGTTTATTGGAGAAGCCATAAAATTATGACTATGGTGGTTGGGAGTTCAGGATTCCAGGCACAAGAAGAAGAGCCAAGGAGAAAATAGTGGAAGAGATTTTGCAGCCATGTTAGAGGTAACATATGGGCTAAAAGCCTACATCAGAACCTCTCCATTGGAAAGTTCTCTAAAATAGATTTCCAATAATGTGTGGAAGTCTGAAAATGGCCTCCTATATCAAAAGTTATGGTCTTCTGATGTCAGGGTCTTGAAGTTCTAAGCAAGCCAAATTATCAAAGGTCAGAGCACATCAAGACCCGATATTGGAACACTAGGGTAGGGTGTATTAGAGACTAGAATATCAGAGTAGGCCAGATCAGAGCATTGGAGAAAGTGATATCAGAGACTGGGATATCGAAATATCGAAGGTATGGGCATATCTGAATATCGAAACTTCTTAACATCGGTATTTAAAAAAATTATGATATCTAGAGTTTCCTATATTGTCAAAGTGTCGAGGAATACTAAGAATAATTAACAAAGGACCTTGTTGCAAAACCAAGATTAATTGGGACTCTTTCTCTCTCCTCTTGTGGGAGACATGGTGGGATGTCATTAGGGGAAATTTTCAGGATGGGAGTTTATCTTAAAGTTTAGCAATCTTAGCGAATATTACTAGTCCCTATTATTTAAATTTAAAATGTTTGATGATAATTTTGTAAAAAAAATTATATTTCTAATTATTTTATATTAGACAATGTATAATATTTGTGATTTTTAAGGTGAAATAATTTTATACCATAAAATTTCAGCGAATTTATTTTTAGAAGAATGGAAATTGAAGAATCTTTTTTTTTTTTTAAACATGGAATATTAGCCCACCTACAAATATTAGCCCCTAAAATTTTCCCTGAATGCCATTGGCTCCAAGAAGATGACGTGGCAATTGACATCAGTAGGTCATGCCAATATGGTGGACACGTGGCATCGTATTTTGACATTTTGAGTTGCCCAATGGGGAAAAATCAGGGTGACATTTGTCACCTCTAAGGATTCACCAGATGTAGAAGTGACATAAAAATATTGGAGGTTAGTATATTAGAGGATAAGGACATCGTAACTCTAGTGCAAATGGAATTTGAAAAGTTATGATAAACGGGGCTCCAATATTATTTGGCACATGGCCATATGGAGAAAAAAGGAATGAAGGGCTAAACATAGCGAGCTAAGATGTGATAAGGACTCTGCAAAAGTTAATATACAAAGGGGATCCGATATAGACCTAAGCCGATGGTCACAAGCCTAGGCATGAGGAAGCAAATGCTCAAGGTGCTAAGCGCCAGGGGGGCTAAAGATATTGGGGTTGTGCAATATCATAACATTTCATTTGGTTAATTATGATATGATGGGGCTCTGATAAAACAATACAGTGAGTTTAATGGATGAATGAGTCGACAACTAAAGATTAAATGCAATGCGGTGGAATTGGTTGATGGAGTTAGCTAGATATGTAGTAGGCACTTAGACAAGGAAACGAGGACAACAATTCATAGAGAAGAACTGAAAAAGTGGAGAAAGCAATTGGCTATTTCGTGTGCACATCTGATAGATTTAAATGAGGAACATAACAACCATTCCCAAGCGTTGTCAATCTTTATTGAGCAATGAATAAGTATGAGAAGTCACGATAGAGTGTGCAGACCACCTGAGATTAAATTATCTGTATTGAGGATTACGAAGGGAATCAGTGAACAATTGAGAAACCCATATTTGTGTTTAATGCCATGGTAGAGTTCAACCAGTAGATACACAAGTAGGAGAAGCCATGTCGAAGTACATTTGGGTAGTATGGACACAGGAAGTAGAGACAACATTATGCAGTTTGCGTTAGAGGATCAAAACCATCGATTTACATAAAGAAAGTGTGGGGGGAGTGTGTATTATTGAAGTGTAGATTAGAGTGAGAAGATATTGTGCTAAGAAGTGAGAGCAATGTGAGTGTTTTGAGAAGAATAGTGAGGGAAGAACTGAAGAGTGTCCAACAGAGAGACTGGTCGAGAGAAAGTAGAGTGCTAAGGATATGTTCTTGTGATAAGCAAGCAAAGAGAAACTTCATGAGACCAAAGGGAGCCTGTGGAATAGCAGTGGACTGAGAGCAGAAGTTGTTTTTACAACCAACCAAATTGGTACTTTCTATAAATGTATTTGTTTCTGTTTTCAGTTTTAAAATTGTATGAAATAGTAGAATAGTGTTAAGAGTAGGTTGATGTCGGCATTCAGAAGAGGTTGGTGCCTCTTGGAAAGTTGGTTCTTTCTAACCTAAGGGGGTCGGTGCCTCTTATGAGTGGGTTCTCACAAAAAAAACGATGCAATTAAGTATGCATTTAATTTACATAATAAAAAACAACAATTTGGTGGTTTTCCCCTTTAGGTTTTCACATGAAAACACCTGTGTCAAATGTGCGTATTTCTCATGTGATTGGTTGTATGAAAATTAATTCTTAAACTTGTTTCTCATTTTCTTTATGAATGAAAGCTCTCATAAGAAACAAAATATAAAAAGAGACTAAGAATATTCAGAAAAAGAATAAGAATATCACTATTACTGATTCACCCCAGTAATTCCTTATTCCAACAATCAAATTATGTAATGTAATGTTATATGAAAAAATAACAAAAAATAACATTTACATTAAAAAAATAAAAAATGAAAAACAAGCAACCAAAAAAATTTATACTCTTCCTCACTTTTTCTTCCTATTTTCTATGTGCTACATAGTGTGGTGAATTAATTTTTGTAATTGTGATTGTTTGAAGTAGTGTACTTTCTATATCTTATGCTTTTCTTCAACTAAGTAGTCCATTTTCGTGGACAATGGGGAAGATTTTGCAAAAATAGTTTTAGCTATTGTAGTGGTGGGTATCTAGATTTTTTTTCTCGATGTTCAAATTGTTTTTAAATTTTGTTGTATAAATATGTAACAAAACATGAAGGAAGAGTTGGCTTTTTATTAGGTTGCAATTCATGAAAAATGAATTTTTTTGTCATTAAATTTGTTATGAGTGTATATACATATGGTTAAGGGAAATTTTGGCAATGTTAGTGTTTTTTTTTGTATTTTTCTTTTCTACTTTGATACGTAATTTTATTGACTATATATATGTATGTGGAACTTTGTGAGTTTTTTCATATTATTGATAAATAAAATTTTAGTGAAAGAGTAGTATAAGGCTTATTATTAAGTCTAAATCTTTTTAATGTATGATTTATCAAGTGTTAAGAGAGATCAACCTCTCTAAGTGCAATTTGTTTCTTAAATTTTGTGCTCTAAAAGATATTTTCACCTTAAAAAATTTAATCCCTTTCAACACTCTTTCAACACTCAATAAGTATTTTAAAAAATTCTAAAATAATATATTCAAAATTCATTTTAAATTAATACTTCTAAAAATTGTAATCTTTAATTACTTGCTCCAACTATATATTATAAATATTTTAATAAAAATAAATATTCAACATAACTTTATTAGTCCCTACCTCATTAGGGACTATAACATTCTCCTCATGGTCAAATTGCATTGAGCGTCCATTATTTTTTTGTTTGTAGTCATTTTAGCCAAAGTTTTGGGAAAATGAGGTTTTTTTCTATTTTGCATGAATTCAAAAATAATTTTAAATTTCCTCTAAATATTATTTATATTTTTTGATTAGCCTACCACTTTCTAATGGGGCATAATTCCCCTTGTGGAGAGCGTTTTATTTTTTGTATTTGTTAGTACTTGATAATTGATTTAAAAATAAACAAAAAACTAATTTTCTGAGTGGCCATTTTGTCGATGAGTGCTCTGACATTGACACTGACACTGACCACTGACACATTAATGCCACTTTTCTTCTCCATGATTACAAAATTAACATAGTTGCAGGTCCTTTACATAGTAGGTTTTTTTTTTTGGGGGGGGGGAACGGAGGGGGCGGGGTGATAGGCAACAGGCTACACAAGTCATTGTGCGTAGATAATTTTACAAATTTCTAGATCATATATTGTATGAATGTTTACGGAGGATAGTATATATGTGGGAGAATGAGGAATATTATCATGTTTCATTGTGCAAATCTTTTACTGTGTGGATTACAAAGTTTGTGCAGGAGAGTAGTTGAATAGATCTTTTGATTTTAGAGCTTTGTATCTTTGCAGATTGATTAATATTGTTAATTTCAATGTTCTGATTTTTCCATGCTATTTAGTCTTGATATATATTATTGAATCAACATTAGACAATGCTTATTGATCTCTTTCTAGTTTGTTCTCGCTAAAAATTAATATCTCAAGCTTATATAGTGGTGGTTGTGTGAAGGAAGCATGTGGTTGTTCAAAGATGGTTGTGCGACGGAAGTGTGTACCGAAAAAATGTGTGTGGAGACTGGTGTTAATCAATTATTTCAGTATTGTTTTGAGCATTAGTACTAGAATTGAAACTTTATTGAGGACGGGGTATGTGTTGTAGATTTCATTGTGCAAAGATTTTATTATGGTTAGATTTTATGGAAAAGATGAAATTAGGATAGGGTATTTTCAAGAGAACTATGATTATGTATCATATGAAGGTATGTGTAGGAGAAGAAGCATGTGTGGATGTAGGAGGTTTCATTGTGCAAAGATTTTACTGTGTTGAGATTTTATGGCAAAGAAGAAATTAGGATTGGGTATTTTCAAGAGAACTATGATTATGTATCGTATGAAGGTATGTGCAAGAGAATGGGGAATATTATTATGTTTCATTATTTTGAGATTTTATTGTGTGGAGATGATGTATTCTTGTCAATTTCTCAAACAAATATAATACTTTTACAAATTTTCAGATCATATATCACATTGATGTTTATGAAAGATGGAGTATGTGCGAGAGAACAGCGAATATTATTATGTTTTGTTATGTATATATTTTATTTTGTGGAGTATGAAGTATGTGCGAGAGAGAAATTGCGTAGAGCTTTGATTAGGACAGGGTACGAAGTTTGTGTGAGAAATTTCATTGTGCGGAGCTTTTATTAGGACTGGTATTTCTAGGACAACTGGGGGTACATGTAAAAATTAATGAAGATGGGGTATGTTGGTTGATTTGTTGAACAAATTTTATACTTTTATATGTTTCTTGATGGTGAATCATATAAATTTTTATAGAGGATGGGGTATGTGTAAGAGAGCGGGCAATATTATTATGTTTCCTTGCAGTATGGAGATTTTGTTGTACAAAGTACAAAGTATTTTGTTGGCTTGATGGGCCCTGACCCAGGTTCAACATTAGTAAGCCAAGAAAATCGCTACACTACTGGCCCTTTCGACATCAGCCCACAGAGGGCGAACCGAAGTCTCACCCAAAGCAGTATGGGGGATACATGAACCAAGTTTCCACACCCTGAGATGGTCTTGATGTCGATCTATACTTCCTGATCTTGCCTTCGTGCAGATCGATAGGCCTTTAGGGCTTATCGATATTCCTTTTCTTCCGTCCTTTAGTACCTCTTTGAAGGTATCTGACTGATCTTTATGCAAGCCTAACCATAGGTCCAGGCACTTACGTGCCCTTGTGGCTAAATTACTGTATAAGTTCCCAAGTTATGTTAAGTGTTACGTAATCTACCATGCATTTACAGTTATCTTCACGCAAACCTATATTCTTGCTCACTTTCAATTAACAGATATAATCAAATACATTCGTGCATCAAATAAGCATTATAAGGTAACACAAATCATAACATAATATAATCATATGCATTAAACGGAGACAAGATACACAGTGATTTGCATAATACTTCTCTTTATTGATATCTCAAGTTCAGTACAGACTTTATCCACCCTGCGCACACAGCTGTAAGGGTCCACGGACCTCCACCCTAGGCCTCTACGCACTTAGCTGCAGAGCCTCTACCTAAGCTAAGAACCAAGAACAATTATAACTTCTTACCCACAAACTCTTTCTACCATTACTTCTCTCTCCCGGGTAGATTTCTATAGCCAACATGAGACTTTGCAAAACATGGGTGGACAACACTTTGACATCTTCACACTCCACAACATCAAAATGCGGAGAATTTACATCTTTATTACAAAATTTGGGCTTTCTTCCCCAAAACACGAGCTTTTAGCCCCAAAACTGACTCTTGGGGAAACCCATTCCCAATAGGCCCCCAACACAAACATGGTGACTCACCCTCAAATCACTTTGTGGGTACGGAGATCTTGGAACGAAGACCCCCTAGCTCAACCTATACGACTGCTACCTCAGCAGTGCATTGCGCAGCTACCTACTTTATTTCCTCGACCAACTACTCTATCGTTGGCCCTACACTGTCAGCTTGAAGCTTTTGCTGAGTCTCCTGCAGACTAGCCAACTTGCCTTCAATGGAGGCCGTGACCAAGTAGGCCTCGTCCAACCAAGGCTTCAAGTGTGCCTTCAACACTACCTCTTTGTGCTGAGTTGCATCTACCTATTCCTTCAATGCCTTGGCCTCCTGCAGCTTTGTAAGTCTCTGTGTGAGGGTGATAGTATGCATTGTCCCTTTGACATTGTCATAGTGTTGTTGTAGCTCTCGCGCCTCTGTTTCCAGCCTCTACACAGTAGGGTCTTCTTGTAGGCTAGTTAGTACTTCAAATGACTATTCAAAAAGCATTGTACAGTCCACCATTACAATTTCTACTGCCGCTATTGCCTATGCGATAGCAGTCATGTGTTGCTCCTTGAATTTCAGCAGAGTCGAAGGCTGGGCCTTCAACTACAACTCTGCAATTTGGAGGTTCAGCTCTAGTTCAACCTTTTCCAGCTCTGTGTGGGTGTCGTGCAACCCCATAGCAAATTTGTGAATGCGCACATCTACTGGCTCATCCTTAGGAATCGCTAACTCCGAGACCATTTGACATGCTTCTTCCATAGCCTTAATCATGTGTTGATTTGCGTCAGTGAGTTTCATCATGGAGGCGATGGCAGAGTCTCACTGCACACCCATCTGAGTATTGTTGATCTTCTGCTCATTGATCACCTGTAAAGTGCACTGCTCGTGGGCCCTTAGTTTTGTGATCACCTCATCCTACAACAGGTGGAGCGCATTTCTAGGAAGTGCTTCCAAGTTTAGCCCTACTCCTTTGAGGGTGCTGACAGCAGGACTGTCAGCTTCGGTTTTTGTCGTTAGTGCTCCATTTGGCTACACTGTGGCTCAAGAGTCCCTCGTGCGTAGCATCCTGGTGGCTTTTGAAGTACCAATGGCCAAACTGGTGGATGTCACACCGGTCTGTGATGCCCGAATATGTAGCTCTCGTAGATTCTCCTAAATGGCCCCTAGTGCCTGCTGTTTTTGCTACTCAAACTGCTACAATAGTTCCACGGTGGTATCCTGCACTGTATCTCAAATTTCATTTAGATCCCCCTCTGTTAGGGTGATCGACTCCATGAACATCTTGCTGGCCTTGGACTTCTTCTGCGGCCCTAATTTTTCTTGTCCCCTTAGACGCTTGATATGGAATGGAGGCATCTACAGGTCCGCTCCTCCCTTCTCTGTCTGATCTTCCTCTTCTTTGTCTTCCTCTGGGGAGAGTGACTTCTCTTTGTCAGAGCTACGCTTGTCTCCTCCTGTCTGTCCACCTGTCTCTCGTGTGGTAGCACGGTCTGTCTTAGCCTTATCCTTAGCCTCCTTTCTCCTTTTCTTAGCTAGCTGCTCCATCTTGAGCTTGGCTTCTTCCTTCTTTCGTCGTGCGGCTGTCTTGCTGGATCCTGTAGTCAAGTCTGAGGCAGTGTGCCATTCTACCGGTCAGCTGTCAATAACTGCTTGAATCACATCATCCATCACCAAGTAGGTCAAGTCATGCCACTTTTGCTTAGGGTCCTTCCACTCCCTTATGGATACATGGTGGAAATCAGCCTTAAATTCCACGTATGACTGTAATTTATCAAAGATAGTAGGTGACAACCACGGCTTGCGGTTGATGGCCATGTGCACATTCAGCTCCATCAAGATCCAAAATATCCTTTTGTCCTTTCTTTGTTGAGGATCCTTAGTCGCCCATAATGAAGTGTACTTCACGGCCTCAGGTAGGTCCAACACAACCGAGGGAAATTGACTCTCTTCAAGTAACTCCCAGGCTACCAGCACGATGGAAAGCAAGAGCCACACATAATGAAATGTCTTGCTGAGATCCTGTGCCTCATGACAATTCGCGAGGAACTCACCGCAGAGGTAGCACACCCAATTAAACTGAACCCCCTCCATGCATTGGGCTGCTAGAGCTACGATGGGCATCGATACTTCATCGGAGCGACACTTCCGCATGACCTTCCCTACCAATATCTGTGTGGCCACTTTGACCACATGGTTAGAAATACTTGTAATCGCATAGCCGCATGGCCGAGCGACTTCTTTACTAATCCAAACTTCTTCTTCATGGCCTTTGCAAGGGCCAGCTCACTTGCCTTTCCACCAAACATCATAGCCAGATTCTCCCTTGAATATGGAAGCCTCATGATCCTATGGATCAGTCTAATAGTGATGGGTATTGGCTCCTCTAGCCACAGACACCCATCATGTACCAAGAACAATAGCTGCTTGATTACCAGCAAGGTAATGGGTGTGCGATTGTAGTGTGACACCCATAGCAGGTTGAGTAGCCCTGCCTTATCCACGCCTTCAAGCCACTTCTGCGGTTCCAACGTGCTCATCCTAGTGGTATTATGGAGAACACGGTGCATTAGCTAGTCTATCCCCAAGTGAGGGAATCGCTTGGTGTTAGCTAAGTCCTAGTCCTCCAATTCCAACATTGGAATCTGCCCCAAGCATGGTCCTTCAAAAACAATTTTGTCTGACAGTAGAGGTGTGTACAAGGTGACCTTTCTCTCGTCAATTTCCTTAGGCACCTTGGCCTTGCCCCTGCTCGGAGGCATGTACTCAGGCAATTTAGTGATGGGGTCAGACCCCTCAACTTCAACGTCCTCCGTTTCTATCCCAAGATCCTCATCGTCCATTGGGTTAATTGTTTTTCTCTTTTCTTGTGTAGTGGGCTTGTCCATTGATGCGTTTCTCCTTGGTGACGCATGCATCGACTGTGGTGTCTCGACATGCTTTCCTTTCTTACTTTTCGCACCTTCGTGGGTCTGGGTAGGCCTTGGTCGAGGCGACTATGGTGACTTGGGGACTTCAACTGGTACCTCTGAAACCTCCGGAGCAACTCCCTCTACTTCCATAGCAAACTCTAGCATAGCCCCTTCGGCTATCACTACTTCCCCAATATCTACGTTTTCTGTTGGTGTCGACATGATGCTATTCAACAGTTCTTGTGTCTCCTTTGGTAATTGCTCAAATGCTGAACTCGCTATCAAAGCTTATACACATCTAAGAGCTCAACAACTCAATGCTTAAAATGCCAAGTGTTCTTCGGTGGGCAGCCATATGTAATTTATGGGACATTTTGAATTCAAATTAGACCATTCCCCCCAAAATCAATTCATTAATGCTAGATTGGCGGCAGATTTTCAAGGATCTCACCCATAAATTTCATCTTAAATGTTGCCCCCATACTGTTGGGCACATATAAGGTGTCCTTTAGAACTCCTAAATTCCTCACATTAATTATCGGCCTTGGTAAGTCTTTTTCTTTCAAGAGTGTACACAATATGTGCAAGTGATGGAAATCATTGAATCTACAGAGAGTAATGCTTTAAAATAACTTATTGATTTCAATACAAGTGTAAACGGATCAAACCATAACTATCAAACGTGTAACTTCAAGAAAATTATCCTATTGAAGCATCAAAACTCAATCTTAATCAAAACCAAAACTCAATCTTAATAAAAAGTTTTAATTGCAATTACATCAACCGAGTTCATCGTAGCGATAACAGACCTCTTTCAACTGAACCTAAACTTCTGCATAAAAGTAATACACCTGATCTAATTAATAACACTCTGGCTTTCAATTAACAAGAAATGATTCTTATCTAATAATCAAATCAATCTGTGACATAAATAAATGAAACCAATCAACGGAAATAAGAATTAATGCAATGAATACATAAACTCAACACTAGTGAAAGTAAATCAATCATAAAGCTATAAAGCAGAGTAATTAAACTTGTAGTTAAAGAAAGGTACAACTATAAAACATGGAACAACAGTGAAATCCACCAGTGATCGAGCCCAAGCCACCAGTGATTACTGCTTGATTACTTCAGAATCTCGTGAATGAACAACAACACAAATTAAATATTATTCATCAAATCCAAATGTCATTATAGCACAATGTGGCCTTCAGAATAACACTCTGTATATTAAAATTACAACTGAAGTAAAAAGGCGAAAAGCTAAGTCCCCCTATTCTATTTGTTTTCCCCTCCTATAGTCAAAGAGGAAAAGAGATAAATGTGATTCCTTAGGATCAGGAGATCCTGAGGAATTCGCAACTAAATGCTATTATCAGATAATCTTCCATATTGCGTTGAGCGTTCTGATTTGCTTCTCAATTTGACCGCACAGGACGCCCTCTTTTCTCCTTGTTTAGCCCTTGCTGTTCAATAGTTTGAACAATAGTTGTTCCATTCGCTAACTTCTGCAGAAAAAGAAACAAAAGTTAGTTTTGATAGTCAAATTGCATCAAAAGTAGTTTCATTCACTTCTTATCGAAATTCTATCAAAACCTTATTACATCATGGCACAAATGCGTAAAAAGGAGGAAAAAGATAGTGTAATCAAGAGTAAATTTATACCTATTACACAACCCAACATACTCCCCTGCTTACCTTGTTTCATGTCCTCGTGAGAACAAATAGTTATTATGTAATGCAGTTAAAGAGTAAGCAGGAAATAATTTTTCTTCATCTAACCAAAAATTGTTCTTTTGTACTAAAATCACAAAGGTTGTCCTTTCTTGACCTTCAGGCAATTCATAATTAGAACGATATCCTTCAGGAGGGTACCAAATAATAGGGCTCCTAAATCAACACCCTAGACAATATGGTCCTTCCCTCAAGATAATATTACTGTATGTGGCAAAATGGCCTGCGGCAACTTTAAAATTCCTGTAGCCAAACAGTTCTCTGTTATAGACACTATTGGTAGAGGCCATCCATCTCTGTTTGGATGCAAGTAAGGACCTTTTCTGTATGGATAAGAAATACACCCTTGCCATTTGCACAATTTCTTTATGTATAGGCCCGATAATCTTAATTACGCCCTCCTGTTTCATGAGCCTTTTGTGTCTAACAAAAAGTTGCAAGGGTTGAGTAGGCTCACCCCTTACCCACAAATCCAGTCCATGTTCTTTTCTTTGAAAGGTGTTATAAGCCTTGGACCACTTGAGTTGGTTTGATGCAAAGGAAATAAAGGCCTGGAACTAAATGTCCCCAACAAAAGGGCTAGGATTATTATCCCCCTCCCCTTCTAATAAAAAATTATGCAAATAAAATTCACAGAGAAGATGTTGGACTTTTATCCCATTCTCTTTACAACATTTTATGAATTCATCAGTTGTCTTCAATTCAACTGACTTGTTGGCCTTAACAGCTTTAATCTTCAATAGTAAATATCTTTCCAACAAAAACAAAGCATAATTTGTAGCAGGAGATCTGCAAGATAAGACATCAGAATATAAAGAGCAAATAACATCAATCTGACCCACGACCCTATCTAGCTTGGATTTTGCTTGCATCAATGTTTCTTCCTCCTACCTGAACTTATCAAAAGTTTCATTCTCAGTTATGGTCAATTCCCTGAATTGCTTCTACAACTCCTGATACTTCTGCAGAGGAATTGTCTCCTTCCTACATTACTTTAAAGCAAGTTGGGCTTGTACCAGCTCCTTCTGTAACTTTAAAGGAATAGGATCACTGCTTGATGAGTGTCATTGAATATTTCTTTTGTCTGGGTGATTTTGTTGTGAGAGGGTAAACTCTAGGTCTGAGTAGCCATATCTATCAAATCTATGTGAGGGCTTGTTTGTGTGGCGGCCGTCTGAGTAGAAATAGATTTGGTCTGGGTTCCTATTGCCTTACCTTCACATATTTATGTTTGTGTGGCCACAATGGTTAAATTAGGAGTAGTGCTGTGAGCTTTCCTATTATTTGCAGTTTCTTTCAGTTTCCGACATAGCTGCTTAACTGTCTTCTGAAGCTTCTGGTATTTCTTCCTCAACTTCCTTAACTTTATTTCAGCTACCTACTTCTTCTGAGAACCATCTTTTGTAGGAACATGTTTATCAATAGGATTTGTATCTAAGGGTTCTTGGTGCTCATCTTGGCTATGTTCCACTATAACTATGTCACTTGACTGGTTATTAGATTCATGCATTATTTATGTGTCCACTTCCTCTTCCTGGTCTACAACATCTGGGGAAGGAAAAATTTCTATGTGACCAGAATCTTCTAAGGATTGAGCTTTGTTCAAGTTTTGGTCAAGTGATCCTCCAACTTGCATATATGCATTCAAATTTGCAAGAACCTAGGCCATCCCTTCCTCAAAGTCCTGCAAGAAACCATCTCGGGGGTTCATAGGTGGTGTCTGAGAAGGCCCTACTTCATTTTCTAGTTCATCATCATTTTGAAAAAAATGTTGTGGTTTCCTTTGATCTAGGTCAGAATCATGTTCTTCCCCCTGTTCTGGTTCAGAATTGCATTCTTCCACAGGTTCTAATTCAGAATTACATTCTCCCCCCTGTTTAGGTTCAAAATTGCATTCTTTCTCCTGTTCAGGTTCAGAATTGGGTTCTTCCTCTTGTTCAGGTTCAGAATCATGTTCTTCCCCTATTCTGATTCAGAATTACCTTCTTCCTCCTGTTATGGTTCAGAGTCCTGTACAGTAATTGGCTAGATGGCTCTGTTGGGCATTCGATGCTACCCTGAGGATTTACAAAAGTCCTCTGAAGTGGGTTTAGCCTCATAGAACGCCTATGCTTATGAGGTCCTATTGCTATATGAGTAGTTCCTTTCCTCTTTGAAACATGATTCTACTATCCAATTTCCAAGGTTGTAGAATTTTGGGCTACAGGGCCTGGCCTAATCTCTAGTGGCGTTATAAAATTATCCCAAGTTAAATTCTGCTAAGAAAGACTGTGACTAAAAATCAATATGATCAATCCATGATGACTGATTACACTATCAAGATGTTTAGCCCTTCTTACTCTATCAGCTATATTGTGCAATAATTAATTTAAGAAAAATGGAAAATTGACAGTAAGCTTTTGCTTTAAAACAACTAAGAGTTTAAGTTGTTGTGGTTTTACCACATCCCGTTGACCATCACAGGTAATGTACTTTTGGATGACACTTGCCAATTTGTACCATGGTTCTCCTAGAGAGAACGGTTGAATTCCCTTGCCTTTTCGGATTATTTCTTCACTTGCGTCTTTGAAAATCTCCATCGCGTCATGCAACATTATGTTCTTTTTAGGCCATACTGCTCCTTCTGCCAGCAGCCCGAAAACTTCAGCTATCACAACCTTCGATACTATTATTCTTATACCTTTTATTGTGGATTGCCCATTCTTTAAGTGCTATAAAAATTCAAGAACGATTTCACTACTAGGGGTCTGAAGCCTAGTGAAATATGACATCCATCCTGTGCGCACCAAAATTTCCCTAGCTCTGTCATAAATTTCCAACACTAAGGGTTCTCGACAAACTAATTTTCCACCCATAATGCTCGAATTCTTCCAATATTAGCCGTACAATTTCAAGGATTAACACAACAGAAAAAATAGCAGAGAACAACAATTTCTTTGGTGAAATAGAATAGCAAGTAGATGTAACAACTAAAATCCATAATGTTAAGTGGAATTTCCATGAGAATTAATAATATTCATTCGAGGACTATCATACTGCCACATGTCATTTGATCATGGGATATCATAGCAACATATCAAGTCCAATAAGCGAAATAAATATAGCGCATGAAAAGGTATAATTGGAATCCTCCCCCTTCTTAAAAAGAGAGGTCACCTACGACTAGGTAGAGATGGAAAGGGTTGTTCTGATGGCAAGGCAAAGGAGTGAATAGTACGATAGTAAATGAAATAGAGTAGGCATATCAATGATAGGACGGCAAGAGGTATGATTATAATGAGAGCGGAGTGTGTAAAGATAGTTATGAATAAGAGATATGATGCTTTGGATTGATGATAAGTTATGTGAAAAATAAAAGGACAGCAATATGCCAAAAAGATTCTTTGTTGACGGTATTCTAGCTGAGAATGACACAGTTGATCGAAAGGCAGTATCTCATGCATAAAGGTTCTAAACAGGGAAAAATTAAGGAAATAATTTATCCGATAAAAAGAAAGAATAATAAGAGGGTATCATAGTAATATTTGAGGATAAGATATAACTTCAATACCATAAGCAGAGCCTCTGCTGTTGTTGGCTTGTTGGGGCCTGACCCAGGTTCAGAAGTGATATAGCCAAACAAATCTCGAAACTACCATCCCTTTCAGAAATAGTCCATGGTGCGCGAACTGAGGTCTCACCTGAGGTAGTATGGGAGGGTGCTGCAACCAGGTTTCCGCACCCTAGGGATGTCTTGATGAAGTCTGGGAAGTTTGTGAACTGAATCTACTCACATGTGTTGCTCCACGCAGTTGTATACCCTTTGCGTAGCTCTGTAAAGAGCGTGAAGCGACGCTATCTAGATCCTTTATCTTTACTGTATTATTATTATATTTCTGACTTAATTTTGTGGGCCCAATATTCTTATTAATTATTCAACATTCATAACAAGTGTGCACAATCATAAACTGTAAGGAGATGCATAAAAATATAACAGAAGCATAAACATATAGATCTACGAATAGATGCACAATATTTTAGAATCAACTTAGCTTTTATTAAACTTCTCTTCTATTACAATCCGAACTCTGCCCTGCACTCAACTGTAGGGGTCCGTGCACACAATTGTGAACTCTACTAGACCTCTGTGCACTCAGCTGTAGAGCCTCTCTCCACTATGACGACCCAAGACTCAGAATTAATGAATTAGAGTGAATATCACATTCAAAAACCAATATCACTTAAGACTTAACCAAAAAAATTGACTTCTACACTTAGAGCCCCACTCTATTTATACATTCCGATGGTCCATGGACCATGGGTAGGTTGACACATTCTATATTAAATTACAATATTTTAGGGTGGACAACCCTAGACTCTCGCTCTCCGCGCCCGCATTTTGCGGGTTATTACATTACTTTTGACCAAAATTTAGGCTACAAGCCCCAAAAATCTGCTATGGGGAATCCACTGCCCAACAGGCCCCCAACACAATCATCATGACTCATCCTGAGTCACTCGGCTGGTGTGGTGATCTTCGTGCGAAGTTCATCCAATAACCTTCCACATATTCCTCCGTTGTCTGTTGTATCAATTATGCACGACACTTTGATGCATCATTGTCAGAGGCACCCTCTTGCCTTTGGACATATGTATCCTGCATCTAGGCCAACTTCCCCTCGATCATGGAGGTGACCGTGAACGCTTCCTCAAGCCAACGTTGGATGTGTGCTTTAAGCCATACTTCTTTTTGGCATGTGGCATCCACCTATTTTCTTAGAGGCTGGGCCTCCCTCATCTTGACCAATCATTGAGTAAGGGTGACCATCTGCATGGTCCCCCAGACATTGTCATAGGCATGCTACAACTCCCGTGCTTCTGTTTCTAACTGCTGTAGTGTTGGGTCCTCCTGCAGTGAAGTGAGCATGAAGAGGGATTGGTGCAACAATCCTGTGCACTCCTGTACAACATGCTCTATCACTTCCAACCATGATAGAGCAAGTTCAGCTCCAACTAAACCTTCACGGCCTCCTCCTAGGTATTGCAGACTCTAGCTTCCAGTTGGTGAATCTTTTCCGCTGTGGGGAGTTCCGCCGGCACAACCAACTCTAGTATGCTACTACAGGCCTCCTCCATGACCTGTTCTAATCCCTGGTTTTGTGTGACCATGTTGTTGCGCTACAGGTTGAGTTGTTCTAAATTTACCTTTTGCTCGCTCAAGATTTGGAGAGCGTGGCCCTCCCTGGTGCAAAGCTCAGCAGTTACCCCATCCTGTAGCTGGTATAGGGTTTCTCTAGGGAGGGCAGCCAAATTCAACCCCCAGCCGCTCATGTCATCTTCGGCTTCTACTAAGCCGGTGCCTTCTGGTAACACCAAAGTGTTCTTTGTGCGGGCGCGCAACATCTGCTCAGCTGCGGATGCACCTGCAAGGTGCGATGTCATCACTCTTAGGGGTCACACCTGTAATGCCTGCAATTGCTCTCTGAGCACCCCCAACATAGTTGTATGCTCCATTATCAACTCTTCCAAAGCATCCTTAGTGACATCACGAACTTCTTTACTACTGTCAAGAAGGTCTCCCTCCAAGGTCTTCGATGTCTTTGTCTTTTTGCATGCGGTTGGCTACTCCTAGATGCGTGACCTCTTGAGTTGGGTTGATTTTGTTGTAAGGTCCGTGTGTTCCTATGTCTCAACCTCCCCTTGTATGTCCTACTCTGTGGACATTTCTTGACCTTCCTCGGTCTCTTTGGTGGGCATGGTTGTGGTTTGTGCCATCTGTGCTATCACTGCTACCTCAGCCGCCTTTCGCTGCATGGCTGCTTCTTGTTCCTGGCACTTTCTCTCCACCAGCTTCGCGATGCGCAACTTGGTATCCCTCTTCCGCTGCTGTGCTATGATCTTTTCTAGTTCTGCCATGTCCGGGGTGTGCCACTCCAGAGACCATGACACCATCATGTCAAAGATTGCATCATTTGTTGCAATGAATGGCATTTTTACCCATGCTCGGGTTGGATCCTTGCGCACCTGGATATACAGGTTATGCATATCCACCTTAAATTCTACCACACTTTGTAAGATGTTATATATAGTCGAGGACAAGTGTGGCCTATGGTTGATCCATGTTCATAAGATAACCTCTACGAATTCCCAAAACACTTTTATCTCACAAATCCTCATTGTGTCTTTCGTTGCCTAGAGCGAGGTGTTCCTCACGGCCTTGGGTAGGTTCCTCTCAATGGTGGGAAATTGGCTGTCCTCTGGCAGCTCCCCGACAACCAACAAGATGGATAAGAGAAACCACGTGTAGTGGAAGGTATTACCCTGCTCCTAGGCTTCCGTACAATTTGTCAAAAACTCATCGCAGAGAAACTGTGCCCAGTTGAACTGGACCCCCTCTGCGCACTGCTCTACCAATGCAATTATAGATGTTGGCACCTCGTCTGTGCGACATTTCATCATTAGCTTGTCGGCCAGTAGCTGGGTGGCTATGTGCACCCCTTTGTCCTTGATGCTTGCTATTACATACCCTCACTTCCTCTTCTCCAACTTATATTTGGCCTTCATAGCTTCTGCGAGGGCCAAGTCATTGCTCTTTCCTGCTATGGCTGCGGGATTGTTTTCTTTGAGGGGCAGTCAAGAAATCTGATGAATTAAATCAGCCATGATGGGAATTGGCTCCTCCAGCCAAAGATACCCATCATTTACTAGACATAGTAGCTACCGAATAACAAAAATTGTGATAGGCGCACAGTGGTAGTGGGTTATCCATCGCAAATATAGTAACCCAGCCTTCTCCACATCGTGTAACCATTTCTACTGCAATAATTGCTCCATGGCCAGCTGTGGGAACTTCTCGCTATCCGCGAGGTCCCATTCTTCAAACTTTATATTAGGCACCTGTCCCAGTGGCAGGCCATCAAACCTTATTTCATCCAGAAGTAGCAGGGTCTGGAGAGCACTCTTCGTGGCCTCCAAGTCCTTCGGTATCATGGCTATCCCTTTCCATAGGGGATGTAGGGGGTTAACTATATCGCTGAACGTACTTGGGAAACATTCTCTGCCTCATCGTCCTATGCTTCAATTTGGGCAATCAGGGCTTGCAAATATTCCTCCTCCTCCTCTGTTTCAATAGTGACAACTTTGCCCTTCCCTTTCATTGACAATTTACTAACTCGTGTGTTCCTTGGTGATACTCAGACTAGCCCCATTGGCTACATGTTTTTCTATGTTCGTGGTGTGCGTGGGGACTTTGGAACCTCTGGTGCAACTACTACCTCTCCCGGCTCCTCCTGGGTCACACGGGGCTCTAGGGTAAACTCTATTCATGATTCTACATAGCTTTTTGAATGCTTCAAGGTGGGGTATTTGTGGTGTGTGTTGCTTTTCCTGCTGCCGCATCGGTTTCTAATTTTCAATCCTTAGCCTGGGATGTGCTTGCACATCACGCATTTGCACCGATCGACATAGGTGGGCGCACAAACTACTTCACCCTGGCTGCCCGGCTCGCGTTCGACACTGGGGACTTCTAAACCATAAGTGCATCTATCTTTTGCATTCACACTAGCTTCCAATATTCTTCTGGTGTGTATTCCACCATCGTGTGGGTGTCGCGCGCAACGCCCATTCCATCACACCGTACCACTGTTGTTCCGGTACTACACTTTCAAATTTGTCTAAGAATTCCTCCACTCATATTATCCCATCATATGTTGGTAGTTCCCTTGCTTTGCTCATCACACATAGCAGTGATCTAATCATCATGTTGCAATTCAACATTGTTACTTCATGCAACCAGTTCTGCCAGTGTTCTATTTCTTCATTTGAATCTGAAGTACAAGAACTATCGCGCTCCCATGAGATTCTCCCATCTATTGTTGTATTCACCCGATCTTGGTCTTGCACCGTTATCTGGTAAATGCAATCCAGTTCATCATCACTATCATCGTCACACACAGGTTCAGTGTAGCACACTCCTTCAGCTGGATCTAGCGGGACTACTACGCGTAGAGACTTTTTCTCAAATATCATCTTCCACTTCTTTAGGTTGATGACTCCATTCATATCGGTGGCCCAGTATATTCCTAGCAACGCGGGCTAAGGTTTATGGTTATCCACAATCTCTATTACCTCAAAGTCTATCTGTGTGCTCGTGCCTTCGATATCCACTGTTACCCCTTACAACCTCCCCATGGGCAAGATCTTTTGTTGGTTTTCCATTCGTAATTGAATAGGGGACCACTATAGCATGGGCTTGCCCATGCATTCCCATGTTTTCTTTGGTAACACATTCACGTCTGAACCCAGGTCTAGGATTACTTGATCCATTTTGTATTTGCCAATCTGTGCTGTTAATCTCATTTCCCTCCCAGTGCGTAATGTATGCTTTCCTAGTTTCCAGACTACACGCGGTTCACTTGACCCTGCACACCTAATTATTAGCTCCTGTAGTCCTTTAACTGCCTTATTATCGTGCAACAATTTCATGCATGTATCTAAAAAGGTAGTTAGCATATAAGGATCCATCCCTATCTCTAGTTGATCCTTACTACTTAAAGTAGAGGCCTCTACGAAGCTCTTCTTAGCTTCCATAAATGTCTCCTTTGCACGTTCCAAGTCAAACTTAGGAGCCTCATGAACCCATGTATCTTCCTCGTGCTGCTTCCCCTTACCTTCCCCCATAGTCATGCCACTTCGAAGCATAATATTCAAATTTGGGTCTTCTTCATGTGGTTTAGACCTCATCATTTGAATATTCTGCATCGGAGTAGGCTAAAGTACCCCTTTCTCATGCATCTGCGCGATCAATGTAGGACAATCTACTGCTTCATGATCGAATTGAGCACAATATGAACAAGATAGTCTCATCGGGTTGGTACAATTGCAAGCGTAGTGCCCTGGTCCTCTGCAATTGTAACAATTAACTGTTTGATACCCCTTCCTGGCCCCATTCCTCCTTTTCCTTCACCTCGTCCTTGAAATTTAGCACGCGCCATCCCCGCAACTGTGTCGAGGCCTTGCGTTTCCATATACATTCTATAAGATGGGGTCTGCTCCATTATTAACTCGTAGCTGTGACAAGTATGCTCGTCATGGCCCACCGATCTACAAAAATTGCAAAACAGCTACTGGGGAGTATGTATATACTTTTGCAACAAATGACAGTTGTCCATCGTGTGCTTTCTTTCCACCTAACAGATTGCACACCAAAGCACAGGTGCCACACTTGGCCCTGCCTGTGTCTCTGGTCTCAACAGCATTGGTCCCCCTCCTGCCAAGTAGTTTGCGAATACCAGAAAATGAGCCTTGTCGTGGCCCTAGCCTTTACATTTTATGCACCACACTTCTTCGTGCACTTCGGG
Source organism: Pinus taeda (assembly GCA_000404065.3). Classification (NCBI taxonomy): domain Eukaryota; kingdom Viridiplantae; phylum Streptophyta; class Pinopsida; order Pinales; family Pinaceae; genus Pinus; species Pinus taeda. The sequence continues at coordinate 358,393 of APFE030198766.1, read as the reverse complement.
CCGAGGTGCCCTATCCTTCTTCAAACTCTGCATATCCAAGCATAGATTCTGTAGTTATGCATGGATTTGCTGAACTCCCAACCTCAGATCCTGTATCAGTGTTTCATGCAACCTCATTTCCATTTCCAACGCTTCGGCTTGGGTTGAAAGCTTCTATTGTGACAACACCATCCTTAGGTGTGGTGTCAAAGATGCCATAAACCACACACGGTGCTACACATCTGTTAGCATCATATTAGCTTCACGGATCGTACTCTTTAGTCTTTGATCCAGATCCCAAGGGGTCTCACTTGGAAGCATCACGATCTATTTAAATCTGATGATTGACTGTGTCTCTGATTTCGGCCGACTGAATTCTCTATTCAGCACATTCTAGATTTCCACTATTCTTGCATTTGGGTGATCATTTGAGTGTTTGATATACCATGTCAGCACGTGATCCTATAGTGTGCTCACCAATGTGGCCTTCTTAATGTTGTCATCCGTGACTCCTTTTACTTCCCACATTGCTCTTACCACAAACCAGAACTACTCCAGATCCTCATTCCCTACTCCTCTGAATACGGGTAGCTTGATCATGCTTGCCATGCTAAACCATGGGGGTGGTGGAGGTGGGGTGGGTGAATATGGAGGTGAAGTAGGTGAAGTGGGTGAAGGCGTAAGTGGAGGTGATAGCTACGGAATACGTCGCCTTATCAAACTGACTGCACTTCTCCGGTAAACCTGAGTGCTCTCTCCCTCGCTCGCTCACGGAGGTGAAATTAAAGGACTATTTCCTAACCCTTCGATACCTTTGTAGGTCTTTCCACTCTATTTCATTCCAAACATTAATGTATTCACATAACCCGCCTTTCACATAACAACATCTTAATCCAGGTATTCAAGGATTTGATATACCTACCTCACGGTCCCTTGAGAAAACGTTGTTCTGCTTCGCTATAGCTCACAGTCGTGTCTACCGCAAACTCAATGATAAACCCCCCTATTCTCTGGTAAAGACAATGGTCCATGGCCCACATGATCTTATCTTTCGATACCTCTAGTTTGCACACTAACTCCAGAGTCCACACTATCGGTTGATCAAGCTTATACCTTCCCTGGCTATTAGCTAACCTCGCGATCCAATCATACAGTTTTGAAGATAAGGATGTGAAGAAGATCTCATGGATTTCCGTATATACATAGCGATCCAACCACCTCTTCTTGGATATCTTTGGAGTTATGTTTTCCCGTGTCACGAACTCGTGAAGCTTCTGATCTAACCAATCTTCAATTTCCTTCTTCGTAGGGTTCCAGTGTTCTGACATAAGACATCCCTTAGGTAGATCCCGGTCCTGGAAATGGAACCATTTGTTGGCTTGTTGGTGCTTGACCCAGGTGCAAAAGTGATATAGCCAAACAAATCTCAAAACTACCAGCCCTTTCAGCAACAGTCTACGGTGCACAGACTGAGGTCTCACCTAAGGTAGTATGGGAGGGTGCTGGAACCAGGTTTCCACACCGTAGGGATGTCTTGATGAAGTCTAAGAAGTTCGTGAACCGAATCTGTGTTCCTGCGCTGCTCCGCATAGCTGTCTGCTTTTCGTGTAGCTCTGTAAAGAGTGTGAGGTGGCGTTATCTAGATCCTTTATCTTTACTGTATTATTATTACAGATTTGACTTAATTTTGTGGGCCTAGTATTCTTATTAATCATTCAACATTCATAACAAGTGCGCGCAATCATAAACTGTAAGGAGATGCATAGACATATAACAGAAGCATAGACATATAGATCTATGAAGAGATTCACAATATTTCAGAATCAACTTAGCTTTTATTAAATTTTTGTTCTGTTACAATCCCAACTCCACCTTGCACACTCAACTGAAGGGGTTCGAGCACACAGCTGTGGACTCTACTAGACCTCTATGCACTCAGCTGTAGAGCCTCTCTCTACTACTGTGACCCAAGACTTGGACTTATAGACTTAGAGCGAATGTTGCATTCAAAAATCCATATCACTTAAGAATTAACCAAAAAAACTGACTTCTACACTTAGAGCCTCGCTCTATTTATACATTCCCATGGTTTGTGGACCATGGGTAGGTTGACACATTTTATATTAAATTACAATATTTTAGGGTAGATAACCCTAGAATCTCGCACTCTGTGCCTGCATTTCATGGGGTCTTACATTACTTTTGACCAAAATTCGGGCTACAAGCCCCAAAAATCCGCTATGGGAGGAACCACCGCCCAACAACTTCCAGCAGGTGTCCATAGCCTAGGTAGGGTTGCTTTTTAACCCATATGAGCCAAGATCCTCAATTTATAAATGGAGAGTTCCAATGTTGTTCTACAAAAGAGATCAGTGTGTTGGCATGGTAACCAGATAACCACACTTCCATTCACGGGGATGTAGCAAAAGTGATCAGGCCGGCTCGTGATGAGACCTCCTGTTCCAAGGATATGTTGGCTATCCAATGGATCATAACCCTAGTGTGGTGGCCATAATGGGAATGTCACTTTGCTACAACCTTATGAACATGGTAGGATGGCTCGTAATGAGACCCCCTATCCTCCATCTGAAAACAAAATTTTGTTGTTATTACACTTTTTTGTGATAAATAGAGGGAGGCTCAATACTCCTTAAGAGCAAGAATGGTGGAAGAAGTTGAACATGTCAATAGAAAAAGTATACCCATAGTTTTATTTTTTATAGATAGAGAATATTATAACCAGGAAGGGTGGAACCAACATGGTATTTAAGATGATTAATCAGTATCATGTATAGCAGAAAACAATGCAATAAAGTAGTATATAAATAATTGTGTCCCATTTCTTGAAAAGGAATCTATCATCAAAAAGTTGTCCTGTTAAATATCATAACGTTAATGAAATTAACTCCCTTCAATAGAATCCATAAATTCTTTGTCCTCGTAAAAGTAGTGTACTTCATGCCATGAAAAGAAAACAAAATGACAAACAAAAGAAAAACTAGGCTAAGATAAGCGAAGAGAAATTTACACAAAAAGAAAAATTTTGTTGTTCAATTGTTCAATAGATTGAACAACAAAACAACGTAAAGAAATAAAGTGTTGTTCAATAGATTGAACAACAACTGTTCAATAGATTGAACAATGAAACAACGAAAAGAAAGAAAGACTTGTTCAATAGATTGAACAGCAAAACAACGAAAAGAAAGTGTTGTTCAATAGATTGAATAGCAGTTGTTCAATAGATTGAACAGCAAAGCAATGAAAAGAAAGAAAGTGTTGTTCAACTGGATTGAACAACAGTTGTTCAATTAACTGAACAAAAAAACGACAAAAAGAAAGAAAGTGTTGTTCAATAGATTGAACATCAACTGTTCAACTAAATGAACAATAAAACGGCGAAAAGAAAGAAAGTGTTGTTCAATAGATTGAATAGCAATTTTTCAATTAACTGAACAACAAAACAATGAAAAGAAAGAAAGTGTTGTTCAATAGATTGAACAGAATCTGTTCAATAGATTTAACAACATCTGTTCAATTAACTAATCAACAAAATGATGAAAAAAAGGAAGTGTTGTTCAATAGATTGAACAACAGCTGTTCAATTAACTGAGCAGCTAAATGACGAAAAGAAAGGAAGTGTTGTTCAATAGATTGAACAACATATGTTCAATTAATTGAACAAAAAACGATGAAAACATAGAAAGTGTTGTTCATTTCAATTGAATAGTGGCTATTCAATAGATTGAACAACGGTTGTTCAATTAACTGAACAACAAAACAAGCAGAGAAAAAGAGAAAAAGAAGAAAAGAAAATCAAATCAGCAATCATATTTACATATTTTATAGAGAAGAAATAAAATTTATAAAGATGAAGTTGCCGAAGGATTGCCTTCTACAGCTAAAACTTGCATGGTGGGGTCCTCATGTATCTGCTGATAGAAATATGCTTTGGTAAGTGGTTTTTGGTAGAGGCACACTCGATGCTCATTTTCTTTAAAAGAAGAACCAGACCCATCAATGGTGGCCAGCGTAAGAGTTCCATTATCGTGTACTTGCTTTATTTCATAGGGGCCTAACCATCTAGTCTGCAGTTTGCCAGGGAAGTCTTGAAACCTGGAATCGTTAAGAAGTGCCTAGTCGCCCTCATGAAATGTATTTTTCTTAATCAGGGCATCATGACATTTGGTTCTTTGCTGTTGAATAATTGTCGTATGCTCTAAAGCCAGTAGCCAAATTTCATCTAATTTGTTTATCTACTATAACCTATTAACCTTGGCTTCAGTTAAATCCAGTCCCACTTCCTGGGCTATCTTTAGTATTTGGATTTCAAATTCTATGGGAAAAATGGGTTCCTTACCAAATACCAGTTGATATGGTGAATATCTAGTAGTGTTTCTCCAAGTTGTGTGACACACCCATAAGGCCTATGGCAGTCGAGTACTCTAATCTCGTCGATGTGATGAGACAATTGTTGTTAGAATAGCTTCGATAAATTTGTTGGTGCTTTCCACTTGCCTTCACCTGCGAGTGATACGAAGAAGTAATTCTATGTGCGATGTGATAATTTTTCAGCGTAGTAGCATTCTTATGACCCACGAATTGTGGCCCCCCATCAGTAATTACTTCTTTGGGTAAGTCATACTACACAAAAGTTTCGAAAAGAAAATTAATAACAATTTCCTCTGTTGCTCTTGGTAACGTCATTGCTTCCACCCACTTAGTTACGTATTCTGTTGCAACCAATATATACGATTTCTGGTTGGATGATGGTTTGATTGGCCCAACAAAATCTAATGCCCAACACTCAAAGGGTTCTATCACCAGCTATGGATGCAGGGGAATTTCATCAGATTAGCCAGGGTGGCCCATCCTTTGGCAACTATCACATGCCTATACAAATTTCTTAACATCTTTAAACATAGTGGGCCAGTAGTAGCCCATCTGTAGAATTTTATGTCCAGTTTTGCGATCTGCAAAGTGTCCACCACAAGTTCCATCATGGCAGGCTTTTAGGATATCATAAATTTCGTCCTCCCTGATACACCTGTGGATGTGCATATCGGCTCCCATGTGGGAAAGGTATCCTCCAATCTAGGAGAAATGAGTGCTACATTGCACAATTAATTTCCTTTCTCTAGGTGTCAGATTTTTGGGCAATTTTCCCACTGCTAAGTAATTCGCTACATCTGCATACCATGGTATTTTTACGGACACAACAAACAAATATTCATCTAGGAATTGATCCTCTACCACCACTGTATCGTCCGTTCTCAGCACTCGGGAGAGGAAGTCTGCCATGGGGTTCTCCTTCACTGGTTGATCCCTTATAGTTATGTCAAATTCCCAAAAAATTAGTAACCAACGAGTCACTCTTCCATTTGTAATAGGTTTATAGACTAAATATTTAATAGCAGAGTGGTCAGTATACAGAAATATAGGGTATCCAATTATATATTGTCTAAATGTTTTGATAGCATAAATAACAGCTAGAAACTCCTTTTCTGTTATTTTGTAATTCAACTCAACAGGAGTTAGGTTTTTGCTGATGTAATGTATAGCCTAGGGTTTCTTATCTTCTTCTTAGCCAAGAACAACTCCAATAGTTGTATTTGATACATCCGATGAAATCTGGAAAGGTATATCCCGATTCAGGCCTCGTAATACTGGTGATGTCGATACTAACTGTTTCAGATCCATAAAGGCAGTGTCACATCTATCAGCCCATATAAAATCAACGTTTCCTATCAAGGCATATAAAGGTGCAGAAATTTGCAAAAAGTTCTTTATAAATCTACAATAATATCCAACAAATCCCAAAAAACTATGTACCTCTATTTGCATGCAAGGAGTAGCCAATAAGAGGATTACCTATATCTTTGTTGGATCTACCTGAATTCTAGCTGCTAAAATGTTATGACCCAAAATCAAGCCTTTTGTCATCATCATATGACATTTCTCATAACTTAACCATAACCTAGTAGCAATATGCCGTTCTAGGACTTTCTCCAATGTTTGTAATGCCTGATCAAAGTTATCTCCGTGGGCTGTGAAATCATCCATGTACACCTCCAATCCTTCATTTATCAAATCTACAAAAATATTGAGTATGGCTCTTTGGAATGTAGTAGGTGCTTTGCACAATCCAAAAGCCAATACCCTATAAGAAAATGTTCCACAGGGGCAGGTGAAAGTAGTTTTATCCTCGTCTTCAGGGGCAATTTGAATTTTGTTGTAGCCACTAAAGCCATCCAGGAAAGAGAAGAATTTCTTTCATGCTAGTGTATCTAGGACTTGGTTGTTAAATGTAAGGGGAAAATGGCCTTTTGCGTTTCTTTGTTGAGTTCTCTATAGTCAACAAATATCTGCCATTTTCCATTCTTTTTGGGGACAACTACTAAGGGAGAAACCCATTTACTGTCAAATATAGGATAAATAAAATTCACATCTAACAGTTTTTGAAACTCTTCTTTCACAATATCCTTTAGATGAGGATTTAATCTATGCCATGGCTTTCGAATGGGTCTTGCATCATTTTCAATGTAAATGTGGTGCATGCATAACTGAGGGTTAGTCCCTTTCATGTCTGGGTAGTCCCCTGCAAAAGCCCCTTTATATTTCCTAAGGACTTGGATAATTTTATGTTGCTGGTCATTACTCATATTACTATTAATATTCAGGATTTTCCCTTGCTTAATTTCAATAGGCTTGCTATTATAGACAGTGGTTGTTGGTATTAGTCGGTTATTAATGTCTCTCGAGGAATCTTCTCCAATATCATTATCAAGGACTACTTCAATCATGTGACAACTCAAATTAGACACTACAATAGGGGGATTGATAAAGGTGTTAATGACATCGTCTTCTGTTTGGTTTTTGAACTCAAGTGCATCTGCCACAATCAATGGTGAATGAATATTTTCTTTTAAATATGCTACTGGTTGTTTCCTAGTTTTTACAATGGTTAGGCTTGGCTGACCAGGAGGGTATAAAGCTAGATTCTTTACATCATCCCCTCTAGTTATGGTCATACTACCTATTCGGCAGCCTATATAAGCATCGACTGTTGCTAGCCAAGGCCTTCCTAGTATTAAGGGATGTCCATCTAGCTGATTTCTGGGGTTAATAATCAAAACATCTGCCAGATATTCCCAAGAGTCCACAAAAACCATCACATCTTGTAATGTTCCTTTTGGCCTAATGACTAAACAATCAGCTAGTTCCAGTAAGGTAGTGGTTGGTTCTAAAGCTGTGATACCAAGCACTTCGCAATTTTTTGTTGTAAGAATGTTAATGGTTGCCCCTAAGTTAACCAAAGCATTAGGAAAAGAGCGGCCATTTATTTGGATTGTGACAATGGGATTCCCTGGGTCTTCGTATTTTACAGGTATCTCTTTGCCTAGTAATAAATCAGACAAATTTTCGATGACATGGAGAGTTGGTGTTATTTTTGTTTTCCTCACAGACTTCTTTGCACATAATTCTTTAATGGTTTTATCATATATCGGAATGTCTTGATTGTCCTAGAGGAGGGGTATTTTTATACAGAGATTTTTGAGTTCACCCAGAAGATCAAAGTCAGGATATTCAATTGGTCGAGGTATTACCAATCTTTCTAGGAACAAGGGAGAAGTAATTATAATTTTCTCAGGATCTTTCTACCTGACTATATCTCCTCCCTGTTTTATTTTCTGGTCATCTATAGTCGAAGGCTTATTCAAATGCATTTCTTTAACTTCAGGTTGCATGTTTTTGTCCTCATCTAGAGCAATTATGCATCCAGATCTTAACTTAAGTTCATTACATTCTCTCATCTCAACTTCAGGGTCCAGACTCTCAATAATTTGGATTGACTGGATTGGTCTGTTGTTATGATTTGGGTTGGGTTGAGCTGGGAGTTGCAACCGTATATTAGGTTGAGGATTTTGCTGTGATGTATAAGGTGTTGGTAAGGTTGGTTAAGGGAAAGTAACTATTGCCATAGGCTGGTTTGTAGATCGTTTCCAATTTGGTTTCCAGTTTTGATTTTGTGAGGTAGAAGGAGATCATTGAGAGGAATAGGGGTTGTTCTACAAGAATGGTGGAGGGTAAGAGGAATTTGGCCAATTATTATTTGGATTTGATTGGTTGGGACAAGGTGACATAGAAAATGCTTGAGGTGGCCAGGTAGAGAAAGGTGGCTGGTTTTACCATGCTGCTCTTGAATACTACTGAGAATTAAATTATGTAGAAGGAAAGAACGAAGATGGTTCTGTAGGTATAACCGTTGGATGTGTTTTCCATTGATATCGTTGGTTCAACAAATATACTGGTTCCACTTCCTCTTCTACTTCCTTGAAAACTTATTTTAATCCAGGAACCGATGGACAACTTTTTGTAGCATGATCCTTAGTGCAAATGGCACATGTTTGTATCATATCTAATGGGCATTCTTTATGATTTTGTTTCTTTCTGCAACATGGACAGAAAATAGCCAGATTATATTATGCTTTGGCCTATTTTTGTTTGGTCTGCAAGATATCCAATTGTGTCATCAAGGTCCCCAAGATATCGGTCTTGAAATCTTCCAGTAGATTGTCGATTTCAACTCGTGTAATGCTCCCTCCTGAGGCTTTGCTATCTCTGGTAACCACATCACGTCCGGTTGGTTTCAGCCTTGTACTACCTCTGGAACACCTGATGCACAATTATCTAATATTGTCATAATCCTCTTGATAAATATCACCCTTCCCCATTAAATTTAGTGTTTATATCCATTGGTCTTTCATACCTTTGATCATCATAGTTTTAAGAACTTCAGGAGGCAAATTTGGATAAGGAGATCTTTGCAGATTATATTGAAAACATTCTACATATTTTTCAAGAGTCTCATTAGTCTTAGCTACCATTTGAAAGTTTTCATCCTTCAGTTCTCTAGTTGGGCATTAATCTTGGTATTTTTTTAGAAAGGATGTTTTCATTTGGTCCCAGTCATTAATGGTACCTCCACCAAGCCCCATAAACCATCACAGAGCTGCTCCCTTCAGAGTAGAGGGGAACAACTTCAGCTTCTAGGGTTTAGTAGTGTAATCATATCCCCTACATAAAACATTGAATTTGAAAAGAAATGCATAAGGATCCTCTGAAGTTAGCCCATGAAAGGTAGGAATATTCTGTAATGGAATAGCTTTCATGGCAGCATTGATAGTTGTATTAAAAATAGGGTCTTTTAATGTAGAGTTCTGAGGTTGTTGTTGATTATTATCTATTTGATAAAAAATATGCCAATATTCTTCAGGGATTTCCAGAGCTAGAGATTTGTTCCTGGGGGATTCAGAAGAGACTTTTAGAATGATTTTAAGAATACTGCCTTGGTCTGGAATACTGGGTATCCTATGTTCAACTACTACTTTAGGAGATTTGGGTTCTGATGATTTAATATTTTCAGCACTTCCTGTTTCTCCTTCTCCTTCATGGAGGTTGCAAGAATTCCATTCTTGTAAAGGGTTAGGCTGTAATTTTTTAGTATTTTGAAAACTCTGTTCAAACCCTTTAGTCTTACTGTGAATCTCAACATCAACTACAGAGGGTGATCCTGCGGCCTGAAGGGTTATAGTAGTATTTCTTGTAGAAATGGTTTGGGGTCCTACTGATGACTCAGACTTAGCTTTCCTGATGATTTCGTCAATGAAGTTTGATCATCCAAGGGACACCGATCCCTTATATTTTCAGATCTGGGTGGAGGAATTATATATTTTTCTACTCTTTTCTTCTTAGTCATTCATACAAAAATTCAAACATCTATTTCTACTTTAATTCCTACTCAATTTTGCTAAAAAGCGGACAAGGGAGCAAGCACTTTACTTACTCGTACGCATGTTCTTACCTTCCATTTTCAATACCCAATTCTTTCACAGGAAACAAACATCAAACGTCTATTTCTACTTCAATCTTCTACACAATTGTACTGAAAAGTGGGCAAGAGAGCAAGAACTTTACTTGCTTCGTACACACGTTCTTACCTTCCATTTTTAATACCCAATTCTTTCACAACAAACAATTATCAAACATACATCACCTTTTATGAAATGGAAACACTCTCTCCGGTAACAGTGCCAAAATGTTGGGCACATATAAGGTGTCTTTTAGAACTCCTAAATGCCTCACATTAATTATCGACCTGGGTGAGTCTTTTTGTTTCAAGAGTGTACACAATATGTGCAAGTGATGGAAATCATTGAATATATAGAGAGTAATGCTTTAAAATAACTGATTTATTTCAATACAAGAGTAAATGGATCAAACCATAACTATCAAACTTGTAACTTCAAGGAAATTATTCAATTCAAGCATCAAAACTCAATCTTAATCAAAACCAAAAATCAATCTTAATCAAAAGTTCTAATTGCAATTACATCAACTGAGTGCACCGTAGCGATAACAAAGCTCTTTCAGCTAAACCTAAACTTCTACATAAAAGTAATACACCTGATCTAATCAATAACACTCTGGCTTTCAATTAACAAGAAATGATTCTTATCTAATAATCAAATCAATCTGCGACATAAATAAATGAAACCAATCAATGGAAATAATAATTAATGCAATGAATACATAAACTCAAAACTAGTGAAAGTAAATCAATCGTAAAGCTATAAAGCAGAGTAATTAAACTTGCAGCAAAAGAAAGGTAAAACTATAAAATAGGGAACAATAGTGAAATCCACCAGTGACTGGGCCCAAGCCGCCAGTGATTACTGCTTGATTACTTCAGAATCTCGTGAATGAACAGCAACACGAATTATATATTATTCATCAAATCCAAATGTCATTGCAACATGATGTGGCCTTCAGAATAACGCTCTGTATATTAAAATTACAATTGAAGTAAAAAGGCAAAAAGTTAAGTCCCCCTATTCTATTCGTTTTTCCCCTCTTATAGTCAAAGAGGAAAAGAGATAAATGTGATTCTTCAGGATCAGGAGATCCTGAGGAATTCACAACTAAATGCTATTATCAGACAATCTTCTAGCTTGCATTGATCCTCCTGATTCGATTCTTGATTTGACCACACAAGATGTGCTCTTTTCTCCTTGTTTAGCCCTTTTTGTTTAATAGTTTGAACAACAACTGTTCCATTCGCTAACTTCTGCATAAAAAGCAACAAAAGTTAGTTTTTGACAGGAAAATCACATCAAAAGTAGTTTTGTTCACTTCTTATCGAAATTATATCAAAACCTTATTGCATCATGGCACAAATGCATAAAAAGGAGGAAGAAGATAGTGTAATCAAGAGTAAATTTATACCTATTGCACGACCCAACACCCACTCCATTTGGTCGTTTTTGCATCGTTGAATCATGAAAAATGACTTTAATAGTCACTTTCTTGCTGACCTATGTGGTTTTTTTCCTAGGTAGCATAGCCTTGTGTGCACTTGTGTGGTCTCGGTGACATCTCGTTGTTTTGTACAGTTTCCTCATCGCGCAGTTCCCCAACTCAGGCAGTGTAGTTTATAGTCCCGTGCCTCCTTTCAGCTACCTGGAGCATTAAGACTGTGCTTCCTTCATATAGGCACCTAGTTGGATCTCTAGTGTATGGCTTCAATCAGGTACCATTCACCTTTCCTGGGAAGGGTTCCCCATTTAAGTTAATCTCTTTGATGACATAGGGCCCTAGCCAGTGCATCCTAAATTTCCCTGGAAATTTATCAAACTCATTGTGATATAACAAAACCAGATCATTTACCTTGAAGGTGCGTAGTTTAATGTGCCAATCATGCCATGCCTTTTTGCGCTCCTTTTGAACTTCTTGATGAAATCCAACTAGAAATCGGTCCTTCTCAAGCTCTGCTAGTTGCATGAGCCTCTCTTCCAAGGCTTCACGGTCCGGCATTCCTGTGAGTGTCGTTATGCACAGACTAGGTACAATGTGTTCCATTGGCATCACAGATTCTACGCCATACATGTTGGAAAATACTGGGGGGGGGGATCACTATTCCTTATAAATTAGCACTTTTAAATCTTTTCAGAGCATTAGTTAATCTTCAATTATTATTAACGTTTATGCAGTAATAAAAGTAAATAAAATAACCCAAGAGGCACAAAGATTTTAGGTGGAAAATGTTATGTAAAAAATTAGTTAATTTTAGGTTATTATTTAATTTTAATTTTAATTAGACGAAAGGGCACGATCATAAGATCATGCCCTTTCCCAAAGGGTTCCCATGGCGATATATAAGCCAGGCAACCCATTGTAAACAATCATCTATCTATTCATCATTTTTAACAAGATATTTTATTCATATATATTCTGCATATTAAAATTTTCACTTCATTTGGTATCAGAGCCACGTTTGGTTGATCACCAGGGCTTTGGCTAACAACCTATCATCAACCTTGTTGCTGTCATAATTCAAGCGTTTCGCTATATATTGGGAGATTCTCCATTTTTTTAGGTCCTTGGCCATTTGCTACTAATTAAAAAAAATAATAATAA